>JAAIXJ010000384.1:113851-124037 GCA_013403705.1 Heliconius hermathena | reverse complement strand
TTTATATTTGTTACCTCAGAACTTTTGACTGTGTGAACCGATTTTGATGATTTTTTTTTATTTGGAAGCTAGTACGTCCCGTGTAGTCCCATTTTAATTTAGTTCATGTCTGACAATAGTATCTATGAGAAAATCATATAAATCTCAAATTTACATTATATATGTGCGCGACAAATGGACGAATATCTAAATATCAACTCAACCGATTTTAATGATTCTTTTTTTATTAGAAAGGGTACACACAGAGGATAGTTTGGTGAAAGATTGGTTAAGCTCAGAGTATGAAATCCGGTTGAAATTGAAGAAGTCGATTTTTTTTATTAAAAAATATAATTATGTTATTTTTTCTGGTAAAATTTCTTTATACTCCATGATAAAAGCTATTGTATAAGTTGCATTAGGCTTTGAACTATTACCATGCTAAAAATAATTGAATTTCATACAGTAGTTATCGGTATTTTAAGTAATTTACATTTTACAGTTTTTATTTTTTTTAAAGAAAACTATAATGAAATTTGGAATGAAACCTAAAAAAAATGTACCTTGAGGCCCTAGGCTAATACCATGCAAAAAATCATTGATTTCTGTCTGGTAGTTTTTGCGAGATTGACGAACAAATAAACCTACAGACAGACAGACAAACAGGCACGAATTCTGCTGAGTGGTTTTTTAGGATCCATAATCAACATATAAACCGACCTGATTTATATTTTTTTATATCTTTCATGTACAGAATTGACTTTTCTATCCTTTTATTATATATAGAGATAATATTATTAAGTATAATTAGTTAAGCTTTGAAGTCTATTGTTAATAAACATTTATTAATGTTAAATTGCTAACAATTTTAAAGTGCTTTTCCACATTTAAGACAGAAAGTGATGATCACTTAATAAAGTTTGGCAAGAAATAACAATTTACGGTAAAAATAAAGGAAAAATGGATTTATATGCTACAGAAAACCTTACGATCCTTTACAGTACCGTATGTGTGAGCCGATCACAGTACAATATTTTAATTTACCGCTAAAAATTGCCGAGTAATCTGAACAGTTAGTTATAATGTGTCATAAATTCAGTCAAAAAGTTTCAACTCTAGTGTTGCAGTGTTTTTGAAAAAAAAATAAAATTAGAATATCATAAGTAATTATTAATATCTATGATTATTTTATTGATATCAGTCATAAATTATAATTTTAAAAAGTTGTAGGTATATTATTAGTTCCTCTCTTACGAATAATTAACAAATAGTGACGCGGACTACAAAGTACCGTCAGGGGGATTTGACCTCCTAAGTTATAAATTTTATGATAAGTATATATAAATGGAAAAGGTTTTTTTATTTTATTATATTAGTTTATTCTTACTGTTATTATTATTTTCTTTCCAATTTCATATTTTTTAGCTATTTCATAATGGATATTTAGTTCCAAGAATGCTGCTTTAATCGAAACACTGTTATTGGAAGAACCTGTGATGAAGATTCTCTGATGCTGGTATTTCCGATAGAGTAACCGAAAAAGACCTTCAACCACCCTTACCAAGGAACTTCTATAAAGTTTTTTAGGAAGCTCTATGTCGAGTTATAGATGAGATCACCGATAAATGAACATATACCTGATAGTGTACATTAGGTACCTACATCTCCAATAAGTAATATTCAAATTGTGGAAGGTACCACCAGCAAACTAAGGTTGAGGCTAGAGGTAACCGACCAAGGGCACTCGAACCAAATCGTAAGTCAATTTTACCCGAATATATATATATACTGGAGTAACAGAGTGTAAGATTTTTCTCTCATAGTACTTACTAACTGACATTTTCCTAGAACTTATTGAAGATATATTGAATAATATTCAATACCAGAGTTATCAAAAGATAGAAAGGCCTATTATTTATTAAACCTAAAAAAGAGGAGCTTCTAACATATTTTACAAGTGTAAATTTCCTTATAATTTCCTTATAGGGTTATGGAAGAAAGGACGAAGAAATGAACTCGAAACTGAAAGTCTCTAAGTTGGTGGCTTAGGTTGTTCTGGTATCTTTTGGACATTATATTCGTCAAATCTTTAATCATGGACTTTCAAAAGAAAAGACTACCGTACAAGATATTCACTTTCTCTTACTCAAAGTTGGATGACAATGAAAAATACTGGTCAGAAAAGAAAGACATTGGTGATAAGTGTAGTGTCAAATATTGACCAAATAAAAAAGGCGCAGAGAGATAAGGCTTCAAATAGTGACCAAATTCTAAAGGTGCAAATCTGATAATTCTACTCTGTAAGACGTATATACATTTGGACAATAGCGTCATACATTAGCTGCGTACAAAGAGAACAGCAGAAGATGTGAGATTTGTAGTATGAAAAAGATTCAGTCGTAGCCTTACGGTAATACGGTGTTGTCACTGCAATGTATTCTTGTGTTTCAATGCAAAAATAACTATTTCCTTGAATATCACTAATCTATCCTTAATTAAAAAATATATATTTTAAAACATTATAATAAGTTAGTCTCACAATTTTTGTATCTTCTATCAAAGCTCATTACAATATGATACCATAAAATCCCTGACGATACTTATAAGTCTAGGTACTAAAAAATACAGTAAAAATCTAAAAAATATATATGTGCTTATTTTTACTAAACTTATTAATATAAAATAGTTTAAATAAAGATTTTTTGAAAATATCTATATCCCGGGGGAAAGGATTAAGAATACTTAACATACTCCCATATATACATACACACACATACGTACATATACATATCATTATAACATTATTATACCTAAAATTTTACTGGTTTCCTTCCTACATTGTTTTTTACTGTTTTAGTTTTTATTTTATTTTTACATTTTTTTATATATATAATTATTTGTTTTGTTGATAAATGCAACACTGTTTCATACTTCTGTAGTTACTATCGTCTTAAACTGTTTTTGTTACGCACATAATTTGTTTAAATAAATAAAAATTATTTTTCTAAATAACTACAAATAAGTTAACAAAAATTATATTATAGATATATATTATTTCACTTGAAAATATTACATTGAAAATATCAAAGTAATGAAATATGAGTACATATTACCTATGTATGTACATAAAACCCAATATATTTAATTATAACATAGTTCAGTTTTAACATGAGTTAAAAAATACAATATAAGAAATTAATAATAAAATCGTAGTGCTACGCGTAATCGTAGCCTCTCAATTCTTTGAAAATCATATTTCCATAGATTTACCTTGCTTCCTAGAAGTTCATATTCCTTTTACTATAGACAGAAGTAGGTACTTAAAATGTTCCAGTACATTGCTTAAGAAGTCTTATAATTTATTATGATATTTATAACAATAGAAAAGATATTAATTTCTCATTTTTCTACATTGATAAAATATTTTTCTAAATTAAATAAAAAAATATAATTAAATCAGCTCCACGCTGTATTCCGCACACAACAGGGTAGGCAGAGGGAACCTAGTGTTAAGACACTCCCAAGAGCGATAAAAGCAATAATTGTAACAATTTAAATTTATTTACTTGATTGTTATACTATTAATTACAATTAAAAATTTAGCACAGCTCTTTTTCAAGTTCATCTAAAAGTTACGTATACATACATTCATTAAATGAAATATCATAAAATAGCCAAAAAATAATGTTCTTTTTTGTTTTATTATTTTGTTGCTTCTAAAGGACATTTTTGAGTGGCAAACCTGAGCGCCGCGCTTTGCTTCGACACCAGAGAACCAACAAATGAAAATATTAAATATTTCTTTTGCTAAAGTGGGAATCAAACTCATAACCCTCTCACGTTTAGTCACACGTTTGCGCCTTGACTGGCCATAATGAACATGTAATTAAATTAACGCAGGTAAAATTTATTTAAATCGCTACTTTAGAAGCGATGTGCATAACTTTATTGTTTATCTAACAAATTTCATTATCGGATCTGCAAAGGTTTCAAAATATTTAATTTTAAATTAAATATTTTTTTTTATTACCACTGACTACCGACTTACAGGAAATGTGAATCACAAAAAGTGGAATTTATACACTATTATTTGCTCGAAGCGTAACTTTAGCTGCTAACAGCTGTGTATTTTATGAAATGTATTGAATTCGAAACACAAACATTGGTTATAATTTAGCAAAGTGAAAACAAAGCTAAAATCACTTAAAACATAAATCCCTAAATACATCCTCTCATGTATTTATATCTGGTACACTATATGTAGGTATGTTGTTCACACTCAAATGCTATTTTGTAATGTTACATATACATAGGCCAGTCGCGGCGCAGCGGCACATAGTGTGACTGTAAAACCTACTAGTTGTGGGTTTGATCCCCAATCAAGCAGATGAAATATTTACCTAAATTTAAATTTCCATTTCTTAGCTCTGGTGTCGAACGTTTAGCTATTTTATAAAAGTACGAATTATTTAATTTTATTTTTTACCGACTGACTTCCAAAAAGGAGGAGGTTGTATATTCGACAACTAAGATAGATAACACCGGACTGATTACAGACGGAGTCATTCAAGGAGAATGTTTGTATGTATAAAACATGCATCTTTCTATTATATAAAAATATCTTGCGTCGTCGCGGTAGACTTTTATAAAGTATATGATATTCGGCGGGCGTTATGTTATTGTCAAATTTGAGTGTGAATTTACTTAAAAATTACTTTAATACCTGAACATTGTTATATCCGGTACCTTAAATGTCGAATTAACTCGTTTTATAATATTAGTGTGGATAATAGCTCCTATCGGCCGCCATCCGCAGACATTCATTCGCAAGTCTTACGCACGAAACGACGACTCACATACACCTACTCAATAAAATAAAATAACTTTATTTAATAAAATAACTTTATTTTAACTCAATTATGTAGACTGGACTCATTATATTATAAGTCATCTACTTACTGTGGCAATTATATGTATGTANTATATATATATATATATATATATATATATATATATACACACACACACTGACGTTCTGCGTACGTGAGAACGTATGGCTCAGTGGTCAGAGAGAGCGCCTGGTCGGTTTACAGGAGACGCGGGTTCGAGTCCCGCTACGTTCAAATTTTTATACGTTTTAAAAATAAGTATTATATGTACATTGTTTTTATTTCTCCGCTCCCGTAACACAAAGCGTAGCGTTGAGTTCCAACTTAACACGTAGTGACTCCAAATTTTGGTGAAAAATGTAGAACGGAGTGTCAAAATCATGTGGTCTTAGATCTGAGTATATGGTTTGAATTTCAACTCAATATCTCCAAGCGTTCCAGAGATAAAGGCTAGACAGACAGACCGGCAGACAGACGGTGATCTTATAAGGGTTCCTTTTTTCCTTAAAAGGTATGGAACCCTAAAAATAAAGAGAAATGAATAAAGTATATTTTAATCATGTTATTTTATATATAATCATCTAAAGAAAATATACGACTCTCTATTTTATTAAATAAGGCACATACAAAAGAAACAGCTTTTAATACTGAATTTAAACTAATAAATAATATGTGTTATTTCTTCAACTATAAGTAAAAATATAATATAGATTTTATTATAAATAAGTTTAAATGTTAAAAAATATACGATATAATTATTAAATAAGTATTTATGTAATTAGAATTTTTGAAGTTATAGTTTAAATTCGCGTGATCTCGAGTAATAAATAAAATAAAATAACATTAAAAAGAAAAATTAACTGAATTAAGATTTCGACTTACCGTGCTCCTACGACGCGGGATGGCGGGTGCACATCAGTATTATATCACACCTTAGTCTTTTATAATATTGATTTATCCACTTTTATAATAAAATAAGGTATACGTATATGAAGTATCAAAAGTTTACGATATATTTTAAATAGGTGCTTATATTTTTAATATTAGGTCTAGAACTCTCACGAGTAACAACTCGTGCAAAATATAAGCGCGCAGTCCCGACGTGTGCACCTTGCACTGCTAGCGTGATGAGTGATGCACTATGGAGTCTGGATAAACCAATTAGGCATGGCCGCTCTATCATCGATATTCGATATTAAATTTTAAAAAACTTTCAGTGCGTTAGTGAAAATTGATTTAATTTTGAAATTAGCGAATATACATTTTTTAATTCTTTATATATTCACATATAAGCGTAAAAACAATTACCTAAGGGGGAGGAGGGAGTAACTAATGGTAATTGGAAAATCAGATCTAAATTTATTTTGTATTTTTTTTTAATAAAATCCAAAGTACTACCTACTATATATACTATGTACATGGGCATAATATAATATTATGCCCAATACAAATGTATTCTTCTAGACACCTTATCCACTACGACGATGTACCACGGCTACGACGTAGCACTATTTAGTTTCTTGCGTAGCTGCTGATGTTGAACGTTATTTCATTAAAACACCAAAAAAATATGGAAGTAATTCATAACTTCTCATTGATTAAGTATTTCATAACGTTTCATTGAGTGTTCCCGTATAAACTGGATTTTAGCTGGTAAAGTATATCTTATCAAAAGTGACTCCCATCTCCACTTCCCGCCGTTTAAGGTACATCTCTTGTCAATTAGCAAATAATGACCTCGTATTGTCTTAACAGTTTTAAAGGATTTTCTTCTTCTTCCGTATGGTTTTTATACCAGTTTATTTTTTAATTCCTTTTTCGATTTACAAATTTGGAGTAACAAAAATTTTAATTGAATCCATATATGTGCCCAATTAAATTTTAAAAAAGTTTTCTCAGTCGGTACAGACGATAACAAATATCCCTCTAGCTTTTTAATATATTGTAATATTTAATCAATCATATGTTTATATTATTATCATTACAAAAGGCACAAATAGTATAAAGGATATAAGAAGCTTAAATTTTAAAACTTTGCTAGATCGACAAAATAAATAAAACTATCAATTTGTAGAAAAATACTTTGATATTTTATAGCAAACTCACGTAAGTTCTCTTGGAAGTAACAAGTGTGCACCCACTTGTTGAATGTATTCCGATACTTAACTGTCGTTTTACTTACAAACGGTAAAGCTTTCTGGTAACGTTCTAGCCGTCTGTTCTGTTTATTTCTATTGCTATTGATAAATTAAATCAGTCACTAGTGTGTGACTGTAAACGCCACTGGTTGTGGGTTCGATGCCACTCGAGTAAAAGAAATATTTATTTAAATATATATTTTCATTTCTTTCTGGTGGTGTCAAGGCAAAAACGCGGCGTTGAGATTCGTCACTCTGATGTGTGCAGAATACAGCGTGAAGCTGATTTATTTTTTTGAAATGAGGATTTCATTTAAAAAAAGTCGCTTTTAAAAATTTCCCATTGTTATATGAACTAAAACCAAATACCAATGACCTGTAATATGCATTTGTACTATGTTTCGTTTGTAAAGGATGAAATTTAATATTTGAAAATAAAGATAATGAAGATTTCGGGAAATATCATATGAATTTATTTTCTACTATTATCAATACCGAGTAAATGGTAAGCTTTGTCATCCAGAATTTTTTATTAAATATTCTTAGTATTTCATTTTTATTAAGAAAAATATTCACATTATTCGTCTGTCCGATGAATAAAAATTTTGCTGTTCATTTTTTTTATTCTATTTAACGAACACGATAAAGGATTTGTATTATAAAAGTGAGGCGAGTCGTGGCGGAGGGGCACAAAGTGTGACTGTAAAACCGACTGGTTGTGCATTCGATCCCCACTCGAGGAGATGAGATGAATTTACTTAAATGTATATTTCCATTTCTTCGCTCTTGTTTCGAGGCAAAGTGCGGCGTTGAGTTCTGCCACTCAACACACAATGCCTCCAAAATCCGGCAAAAAGTGGGGAACGGAGTGTCTTAATACTATTTCCCTCTGTCTACCCTGCTGTATGTGGATTACAGCATGAAGCTGATAAAAAAATAAAAATTATTAAGGTACCGGGTGTTGTACCTTTGTTTTCACTAATAAGCAACAATGTTACATCAATCTTAACTCTATCAGTGATCAGGGAGTAGACTGCGCGCGTTTGTTTCAACTTTTTTCCCTGATTTTTCAGCAAATTTTACATGATTACAAAAATACATACATACTAAAAAGTATTTTTGTTTAGATTACTGCTATAATTTTTTATTGTATATTTCTAACATTCCTATATATTTATAAGTTTTGAACTAAATCATTGGAGCTATTCTTTGTATTTTTTGTTCAATTTTATTAGATATGGAGTCATAATGGAGACGTGTCCATGGTGCACGATGTGGTATTATTTTTACTTCAATCTTCTACAAAAAGAATATTAGAGCAAAGTTTTCAAATGCAAACGAGCGGCTAAATAAAATTTCATAGAAACAAAGGCCTCAACCTTACTCTGTAAAACACATACAGCGTGTGCAGGTGTTAGTAACAAAAATATGGAGAAAACACAATTTACTACTACCTAAAATTGGGTATCCATACTGCCCCTACCCTGGGGCTCGATGAAGTTTTCCCCAGGGTTTCGTAAAATAAAACTTAAAATTATTATTATATATTAGATTTGAATCCACTTCCAAGATAAACAACTCTAAAAGTCATAACAGACGCTACACCAACGACGTAATTAACTTGAAGCACTTTGCCGTTGAGGAACAAAGAGATTATAAATAGGTTATATTTTTTTTTTTATTTTAAATGTTGTTTTCTTAATAACATACTATTTTTCTGACGATTATAATTATTGAAAATAGTCTCATATTTAAAAAAAATATAAAATTTCACAGACGAATGGCAGCGCATTTCTATGAGAAATGCTTTATGAATACGATAATAAAATAAAAGGTAATATCTGTAGACATTATTATTTCTTTTAGTTCTTTGTTTGAATTTGACCGACTTCGTTACAGAGATATGTTATAGATAATGGTCTATTTCTGATTAATCCAAAAAAACTACAAAAAGGTTACAAATTTTAAAAAGTACACTAAAAACAAAATCGGCTACAAGGGCGCGTTAAGACATCGATATGGATATCAATAAACTAAAGGAATAAATAAATAAATCAAAAATCAAAAAAAACAATAACACAATATAATGCCAACTCGAGCACTGAGAGTTACAATAAAACTATGATTATAAGTAACTAGGATAGTGGACCAACTCAACATCTCTATATATAATAAGACATTAAAAATATTTTGTCTGTACATTTAGTAATTTTGACTGAAATGGATAGAGGGACACTTAAAAGGAATAATAGAATGTAAAAATATTTTTTTTGAATTTCTTGTCTGTCTGTCTTTCTGTCTGTCGATATGTATGGTCACATTTTTCTCTGAAAGTACTGAACCGATATACTTAAATGTTTCACCAATAGCTTTGTGTGTGTGTTGTTTTTGCTTTGCTTTAACTGTGTGTTTTTGCTTTGCTTTAACTCAACTTAACAATTAAAATCTGTTTCATCAAAATCGGTTCATTAAAAAAAAAGTTCTCGTTGTTTGAATGAACTCAAGGTATTAATTTGCCTGCGAATGTTATATAGCAATCGCGCTGGTGAGATTCCTGGCTAAAGAATGACATTCGAAACGTCTTGGTCATATGATTGTTGATAAAAATATATATTTTTGAAGCAGTATTATACAATATTTTATACAATAAAGTAAACAAATTTAAATTCTTAGTGGAGATTACCTTCATAAATCATAACAGTTAAGTTTAAATCACGATTAATACGAATACGAATACGAATACGATAAAAACGAATAAAGAACGATTTGATCTTCAAAGAGATATCAAGCAAATACATAGTTTTTTTGGTTCGTTCGTTCGTTTGAAATAAATCTATATAAAAATGCATAGAAACATCTTTTCTACGTGTACTCTGTAATAACTACATATTTACCAATTGTATATTTAGCTAATAATATATGTAACTAATTTAAAAACTGTACAGGAGTTAATATGCAATTATTACAGTTATTTTACGAAGAATTTTATGAATCATTACCCAAATGAATAATTTAACATTTAAGGCTGTTTCTGAAGCAGTACAGTACAATATTAACAGAGCTTTAAAAACATAACATAGGTAAAAAGAACGTAATGTTTCAAAAATATATACATATAATAAATAATTAGCTTTATGTATATTTTATGAATATCAAATATCAACATTGGTCATATTTTTT
>JAAIXJ010000384.1:67734-111144 GCA_013403705.1 Heliconius hermathena | reverse complement strand
ATTTTTAAAGTGTTATTCCACACTTAGGAAAGAAAAATACTTATTTAGAAAACGTATAAAAATTTGAACGCAGCGGGACTCGAACCCGCGCCTCCTGGAAACCGACCAGGCGCTCTGACCACTAAGCCATGCGTTCTCGCCAAGCTACGTCGAAATTTTTATACGCTTGTTACAACTTATGCTATGCTAACTTTTTTGTATAAAATATTAGGTAGGCAGAGGGAACCTAATGTTAAGACACTATGTCCCCCACTTTTCGGCCAGTTCTGGAGGCATTGCGTACTGAGTGGCGGAACTTAACTCCGCGCTTTGCCTCGACACCAGAGCGAAGCAAATGAAAATATAATATCTTCTTAATAACAGTCTTTCTTAATAATATTATATTTAATCAATGGACTACTTTAAAAATAATTTATATTTAGTAGCTACAAAAATTTTTTTTTATAAAATACAAATTTTATAAAACGAGGTGGTAATAAATAAAAATAAACTTATGCACAAAGTGCTTAATAATCTGTTACATAAATGAATATAATTTCTATCATGTAAAATGTTAACGTGTGACATAATTCATACGCCATACGAAATTTTACAGACTATATTCATATAGCCTGTATATTTTCTTATGGCGTTTTTAGATTCATAATTTGATGAAATCAAATTTATAATATAAAACTTACTAGCTAGCTATGAAACTGTAAACATGACAGGCTGTGGTTTCGATTCCCACTGGAAATGAAATATTTCATATTTTAATTTTCTCGCTCTGGTAACGAAGCAAAGCGTTGTTAAGCTCCGCCACTCAACACTCAATGCACCCAGAACTCGGCGAATTCGGGATACAGCGGGAAGCAAAAAAAAATACTGTTATGTTCTTATTTGATTATAGTATTACTTAGTAATGGCATGGTTCTTTGATTATGGCGTTAAATTTAGTAATATTCCATTTTATATGTTTGACACTGGCGGCCTGTATCCTAATATCATAAAGTAGAAATGATTCATCTCCTATTCTTAAACTGAACTTACAAACACTTACAAAAATAAGTGTAATCACAAATTACACTTGTCATTTGTCACTTAGTAAGCGTCGTAGTAAAAAATGGCATCAGGCCGCCGCAGGTGCTTTCATTTTCATTCAGAAATAAGTTTTAAATGGCATTCTTCTAATTTTAGCACATCAATCGTCATTGATATTTTTATTTATTACTTTTAGATTAAAAATGCAATCGTTAATATATACTTATATTGGCATTTTGAACAAAATCTGTAACCAACACATTTCATTTACTTTGAAGTATGTTTTATTAAAGTTCCAACGTATTTTACATAAAAATATCATAAAGACGGCAATGATGCTGGTTGAAGACAATGATTTTATTAGCTTTTGGAGTAGATGAATGTGTCTATTTCCAGTATATCCTATAGTCCTGAATCTTAGACATATTTCTAATAGGTTAACTCAGGATGGGTCGTGTGATGAGTTTTTCATATTAAAATTAGTTATGAAACTTACAGCATCTTATGCGATAATTCGACTCCAAGTTTGGACGTCCCGTGCAGCTGCCTCAAAATGAATACAGAATCCTTATTCTAGCAACGACTACTACGACTTAGTCTGTTCCCAGGACAGTATCCTCAGCACTCGCGTGTCCACAACTTAACCTTAATTATACTGATGAATAGCAAAAAAGTTTTATGAAGAAAAAGTAAGCGGTAATAAATGTAGGTAGACCTCAGTTGATCTTCGAATATATAGCATCAAAGATATTGGAGGAAGTTGATGATAGTGGACGAGGTGAAAGAGGTATGTAGAGACCCTTAGCGTTTGGCGTTTCGTTCTCTCTGACTTTCCCACTAGTAATACAGCCTGAAGCTAAGCAAGTAAGTATTCAATTTCAATTCATTACATATATATGTATATCATTGTTGGTAACATAGCACCATTTTCCTTCAGTTGCTTCAGGATGTGTTAAGGTCTTATCAATTATCTATTCTTTTACATTATTATTATTATAGCAGAATTTGACTTTTCGTAAAAGTTATTTTAATCCTAACGCAAATTATAATAAAAAGTCTTCATGTTTACATAATAAGTATATTGACTTTAAAATTTTATATAACAAACTTAAATTTAGATATACTTTTTATTTAATATATATTTTTTAAATTGTGTTCAAAGCTCTTTTTTATAATTTTCATGATTTTTTTAAATATTTATCGTAAATATATATTTAAAAATTAAAAAGGATGCGAGATAATAGTATTATTTCTAATTTGGTAATCATAAATAAATTTTACAACTTAAAGGCAACGCATAAAATAAAACGTTTCTGGTGTTGAAGAACTCTATTTATTGTATTGGAGATGGCAACTAATCAATAATCAGATTAAAATGGCAGGTTTCAAATACATATTTATGAACTTCAATAAACATTGTAAAATATCTTATGTTATTGTCAACAAGAATGTATATTATAAAGCATATAAATATATTATTAAATAATATACTACATAATACGGTATTAAATATATAATAGTATGTAACTATATAATAATAACTTACATAGCATTGTGGCCGCTGTCACAAACGTTTGACTGTAAACGCGACGGTTGTGGGTTCGATTCCCACTTAGGGGAATGAAATATTTAATATTTTTATTTTATCGCTCTATCAACAGGCCAAAGCGCAACGTTGAACTCCGCCACTCAACATGTAATGCCTCGAAATATAAGCAGAAAGAGAGGGACGGAGTGTCTTAACACTAGCTTACATCTACTGTGAAGCTAATAAAATAGGAAATATAAATAAATACAAATTCTCTTTAGGTACAATACTACTTTATTCCATTAATAATTTTAGATTCTGAAACACATTATTAACATCAATTGAATGAAGCTGTATTATCAAAATGGACAACAGCTTCAAACAAACATTCTATCACTATAATATATTAAAGTAGACATCAAGTAAATTCATTTAAATATAAACCTTATACTTATATGGATACATTTTTCATTGTTAAATTACAAGGTCAATAACCTTAGATGTATTATACATACATTACATCCGAAAAATTATCCAATAAACAAATGTATAAACTGTCAAAACAATTAAAATTATTATAAAAAGGTAATCTTTAATATAAAAATGTTATATAAACAAGTTTTGTAAAATACAAGCTTATAAATATTTGAGCATAAAATAAATACTTTGTAAATACTTCCAAATATTAGGGACTACAAGATTTTTATCAAGAAATAGAAAATAGAATACAATATTTAAACAACACTCTTAGATGTCTCCGTTATTTTCAAGATTATTTAAAAGTATACAGAATGCACTAGACTCGTAATCGCTTGAGTACCTACATTAAAGCAATTAATAAAATATTACTGTTTATAAAAGCTTGTTCTTTAAAATATTTTTAATTAATATTTTTACTTTATAGTTTTTTCTCATCAATTCGGATCAGACCAATTAGAACCAGGGTGCTTTCAAAGACACATCAAATGAGTCCAACATGTCTACCTTTCTGACTTCAGAAGTCCCCACTGGCCACAGTCCAGATCCATCTCCAGTCTGAGATGTTTAGTTCTAGATATTTTTTTGCGTGGTATATTGTATTTTACAAATCAGCCCACCCATATTGGGTGTTGGGCGGCCATTTTAGATTATCAACAAAAAAATATATTTAACTTCTTTATCATTAGAACTAAAGTCGTAATGAAAATTTCAGCTCAATCGGACACTGGGAAATGGAGCTCGCAAGATTACACACACGCTAAGTGGCACGGCAAATTAAATAAAAGCTTGTAAAAAGGGCAATTTCTTTTACAAAGTTACCAAAAAGAGTTTAAGTAGGTTTTTCCAAATTTGTTTTCCTATTTTTAGGAATATTTTGGATGTCGTTGAAATACACATTTCTCGCATATCGTAAAGTTGGATCCCTCTTGTTAAGTCGGCTCCTTATATTTTCAAATCGTTGAAATCGCGTGGGCTGACCCCCTCTTGTTTTATTTAAGTTCTGATTGATTCTACGATGCATGAGAAATAAATCCATTCTTCGTTTCATTAGGGCCAATATAATTATTGTTCGAAAAACAATGTTTGTGATAATCCTGTATATGCTTATGAAAAAATATTTCAAGTGGCGGTATATCATTGTAAATATTTAAAGATAAGGATCTGAAGATCTTCTTAAAGAGCGAAGTACGTTAAAGTATTTAATTTCGTTATATGGACAACACTTTCCTGTTTTGCAACTACTGTATTTTTAATCAATCGTAATCTCCGCGAAAAACTAGATTTTACAAATATTGATTTTATGTATGCACTTTGACTATGCAGGTTGGATGCACTGTTATCCATGGCTACCACGTAAAGGTTAACAGCTCTAAAAATCCATACGTTATACTCGTTATAATACGCTGTCGGCAGAGTTATTCATATTTAAACCAAATAAATCTTTATTACCATCTACATATAATTTAAAATAGGTCATTGAGAGACAACATGCATTAAAGCATATTCGCACGAAATGTTTCAAATGTCACTGACGAAAATTAATCTAGGTTTTTAATAAAAATCTTAGCACGCTCGAAATGCTATAAATTAAGAACTGAACTGAACTGAATAATAAATTACCTCCTTTTTAAATATTAATGCAAAATTCCTTTAAACTGAACATATATATGTATGAAATGGTTACCAGTTAAAAATATAAAAAGTAAAAACAAATATTATGAAAATCAGAACTATTAAATTCATTATATTTTTGATAAGAAATGTCTTACGTATATCTTGCGAACTCTCCTCAAAACACAAATGTGTGAATAAAGAATAAAAATGTTACAATACTCTTATGAAATCTCCAGAAATAGCAGAGCAAGCAGAGGGAACCAGCGTTCAAGGAAACTCTTCGGCTTTTCGCCTGAATTTGAGATGTCTGTTGAATATTAGCGCTCAACGCCGCGTTTTGTCTTGCCAGAGAATTCAAATCGACCGTAATGATATGTTATGAAATATTTCGACATATAAACTTTTAAAAATCGGTATTATGTAACTTAGGTAACTTGTATATTTGTTTTTGGGAAACAGATAATAATTACTTCTTACACTACAGTCTCATGGTCCGTACATTTTGTTATAGAATAAGTTCTTCTTATTTCTTTTCTATTTATACGAGTATGTCTTTTAGACAATACTTAAAACTAGACTTGTATGAGCGAAAAGCTGGGCCGATGCTTTTCATGATTTACCTACAGAAGCTGGCTCTGTCAGCGGCGGCGACAGAATTTTCTAGTTAAAAACTTGGACTTAGTTATAAATTACTAGTTTTCGACCCTTTTCAAACGTTGATTTTTCGTTACAAAGTGTCAGTTGATTTACCATGCTCCAAAATGGTTAAAAGTTTTCCCGTATTCACCACGGAGTATCATAATTTTCTGGGTTATAAATGCCAAATTACGATATCCAGATATGATTATAGTATTCATGCCTTAATATTTCTTCATATAATGCTCATCAAGTTGAATATTTTTGTTAAGGCACCATTTTATTATATGGTACAGTTTTATATGTAGAGGAACTCCAGCATATTTGGAATACCAGTTTGTTTTTTGAGAATAAATTTAAAGAGAAATGGGATGGCTCAATAAAAAATACTTTAAATTATTGCAAAAATATTAAACTTTAATAATAATAACCATCAAACAGAACAAAAACCAGAAACATTACCAAATGCTTATAAAATAAAAAAAAATACAAAAGCTAAATTTGACTTAGGGTGCAGGTAATTTGGAATATAGTATTCCAAATATTTTTTCTTAGAAACTAATAATAGATTTCTTTTTATAACAGTTTTATAGTCTTTATGTGTCTAGGTAATAATTTTTTTAAATCAAAATATCTAAAAATTGTATCTAATTATTAAGTAATTAGCTTCTCTGAGAAACACTCGAACTTCTTCACTGTAGTAGTATTTTAGTCCATGAAAGTGAACTTTATGCGTACAATGAGGTGGTAGTGATAGGATAGTCACGTAATGCTGTTTTGCTAGATCTATCAACTCTATATTCTTAGTGTGCAACATAATTTGGAATATTCCAAATTATGCTCACTGTCAGTATTCCACATTAACAACATACCATTCTAACCGAAAACTCCATGTGATATTTTTTATTTTAAAAATATTCAAAAAATCTAATTGTATAAGAAACCAACAAGGTCACTTAATTGTTTAAATAATTACAATGAAGATTTTACTTATAACAGTAAATGATTAACACTGATTGCATTCTTCCTGAAAAAGTTTTCAAAGCAGGCGTCTCATTCCCTTCGCGCTGGTAGCCGGAATGTCAAGATGATGTCTTGTTTTTAATACTCAATGACTCTGTGTGTCTTATGAGGTTGTGTTTATGGTTAAAAAATAGAGACGGCATTTATATTCATTTAGATAACGAAGTATTCCAAGTTACCTGCAGTATTCCAAATATGCTGCAGTTCCTCTATCTTAGAATTGCAAATAAGGTTTTCTATACTTTAGCTTTTTATGTATCAATGAAAATTAGCCATCAGACTTAGAACGTTCGTTATGGTTCTAGATAAATTTAATTTTAAACTCCCTACTGTAAAGTTTACTAAACGCTCTGGAACAGAGGATCCAGAATTCAGAATATTCAAACAAACAGATAAAAATTCTAAATAATCGTAGACGTTTATTTATTTATTAATCCCAATTTTTTTTGTATATTATATACGTAGGGGTACAAGCGTGTGACAGTGTGTAAACGCGACCGTTGTGGGTTCCCACTCGAGAAAATGAAATATTACTTCACTAATGACTGACTGACTATTTTCTTATATTAAATAAAAAATAATACATATATAGAAAATAAGTTACTTTGTATCAAAAATATTATCAGTCAAATCGATGTCTCGATATAATTTACTTTACAATATCTGTTTAAATATCATTTGAACATAGCAATAAAAATGAAAAACTAACCTAATAAAACCAAGTCCATCCTAACAAAAAAATATTATTTAATTATTGATCTTATTTAGTGTTGATATACGCTCAACCTCCACATCACATTAGACATGGATAAATAGATCTATTCATATTTTAATGCACCATTGAAAACAGGTTGTAAGTTGAAGCTTACAACCTGTCTATCGTCTGGATACATACTATTTTCATGTATTATCAGTTTTGATTGATTGATTTGTTAATTTTGAATGATTAATTTCGTAATTTTGGCTGATTTGAGGTTCATATTTACACCTTACCATGGATTCTCTTCAAAGTATTGTGATCGAATAACAGCTACAATGTGCCATTAGCGTTATACAAATAACGCCATAAAAGCGCTGTAATAAACATATTACAATGCGCTGTAATAAATATATATTATATTACAACTACAGTTCACAAAGCGTTTTTTCGTTAGATAGTCTTTTTTATGTTAAATATTTATATGTATAAAACCCTATAAATACGAATCCTCTGATAAAGTTAAGTAAAATTCTTTGTTTATAAGATAAATGACGATTTGCGTTTACTAAATGAAACGATTTATTATTATAATAATCTCAATCATTGATATATGTTTATCAATATTCTTTATAGGTAGATAAGTTAATTAAGCTAAGATTTTTTTAGAGAAGATCGTAATTGGTCAATATCTGTAATAATTTTTAATTGTCCAATTTATATTTAAATTGTCATTAAAAAGGTACAGTTGAGATTAATATCAGTAAATGTAGGTACTTATAAAAATAAACAACGAATGTAATAAAGAATATTGTTACAATTAATACAATATTTTAAAATTCAAGACAAGGAAAAACTAAAATATTAATATTTTTCAAAATCTCTTAGTGTGATAGTTTTTTTAATTAGTCTTTTAAGGATTATTTATGCATGTTTATTCTATTTATACTTCTCAGTATCTATAAATATTTCGCATGAACACTACAATTAGGAAATTTTATATATTATATTAAGATTCGCAAATGAGCTAGGCGAAATGCAAATTCAATAAGCAGGATAAAAACGCTTTGGGTTTAAGAAATAAAACATATTAAATTCCGTATATCAACTCTTAAATTCAATTAGATTTACACATTTTGACACATTTTAAAAGATAGTTTTCAGAAGATGTTTTAAGAGATTCAGACTTACATCGAAAATAACTTAAAGTAGACATTTAGTAAATTTCATCATGTTTTATTATATAGCTAACACTAATACTAACATCCATTTAGTTGTAATCAAATTACAATACATGTATGGGCACATAATTAAAGTCTAGAAAAATACATATCCATTCCATTCGAGAGCCAGTCAAAAATATTTGCTTAAATTATAAATAGTTAAATATTCTAATAAAAATTCTAAAAAGGTGCGAAAATATACAAAAAATATATTTAAATATATAACAATACTAAAAGTTCTTAACAGTCCTAAAAGTTTTTTTTGAGCCCAATAAAGTTTGATTTTTATAGGTTTTGTAAATACATCTAAATGATATGATATTACCTATATTATACATAAATAAATAAAAATATACCCTCATACTTTCCACAGTCTTTCGATCTTCCCTCCAAATTTAATATTACATGAAAAAGCGTAGAATATGGTTTTTCTGGTAAATACATTTAACCCCTCCAGCCAAGCAGTTAACACATTACTGTAAAGCGAAATGACGTTTAGAGACATGAAAGCTACTTTATTTATGAAGCTTAATTAGTTGTCCTGAAATGTATGTTGAGGTTGTTAAGTATTTCCTGTATTTCCTCAGGGCTCTTATTTTCAAATCGTCCTTCTTTTTCAGCTTTTGAGAACCATTCTCTGACTTGATGCATTTTATCAATATCCTCTTGTGAGATCTCCCACTTCTTTTGCATTTCTTCTAACTCTTTGTTGATTCTTCTACATCTTTGGATTGAGATATACTTATCAAACATCAATCCAATTAATAAAATGACTCGAAATACAATGGATGATATGACCTCCCACCATGTCCCAAAAAGCAGGGTCGAAATTTCCGAGAGCATATTTGATCCTTGTAGGCGTCCAACGACTCCTAATTCACTATTTTTAAAAACCTTACTGTTTTCACTGAAATATTTTAAGATATGCAAAATGGGTTGTAGCGAAACGCAACACAATATGAATGCACTTTTAAGTGATAGACGCTCTACAGAGGGCGGCACCTCTACATCTGCAATGCGATCGATTGTCGGGCGTAGGTCTGTAGACTGTAGGTAGCGAAATACTGAGTAGCGACGTGCTTTATACATTTATACATAATATGTATAATATAACAGCCAAAGTGATGGTTTTATAAAAAAAATATAAATTTATTGTAATTTTAAAAGTAAAATTTGTATAAAAAAATCATTTTACTTATTTATATTTTAAATCAATATTTTTAAAGAATTAACCTGATGTTCTTGTCACGTAGAGCCCGAAAAAAAGCGCCATCTGTAATAGGTTAATAGAATATACTACATTTTCAACATTTTGCGTAGATTCTTCAGTGTATTTTCTAATATTACTTCCAAATAAGACTAGTAGATGGCGTTGAACCTTTTTTTATTCTGCTGTGAGTTGACACTCCCCTGACATTATATTACACCTTAATCACATTTTTAATCGTTATTTAAATATATTTGGTTCATCCACTCAAGTTCTAATATCATTATGATTCTGCACTTTTTAAGGAAAAATGGTACCTTTATAAGATCACTTTATTCTCCGCCTGTCTGTCAAGAACCTCTATCTCAGGAGCGCTTGGAGATATCTAGTTGAAATTCGAACCATTCACTCATATCTACGGCCCTATGATTTCCTGATAACGTATTTCTACATTTACATAAAAAAAACCGGATTCCACAAAATACAAAAATTAGAGCTCTTGAGCTTTTGCTGAAATTCAGGCTTAGCTTCGCCAGAGCCCTTTCATTTGATACCTCACTTGAACTAGCGGCTTTAATGTCAAATCTTGCCCCCCTTTAAGGATATTATCTTTTAGGATTTAACCACAAATAAGTAGTTATAAGTAGTATAGTTTTCAGATTTTTTCCTGAACAAGTACTACCTACAGTTGCTAGCTGCCAACTCTCATAATTCTAGGTCAACAGGAAGTAGTCTATTAATTATTATCACCTTTATATTGTCAGAATACGAGTTTTTTTGCTATTTCAGGCTATTATTATTAAGAATTTTATCATAAATATATAATTTTCAGATTTATTCCTGAACTAATAATACTTGTAGATGCTAGTTGTCAACTTTTACAATTCTTCAGGTCAACTGAAAGTACCTTATTAATTTTGATTCCCTTTATTGTGTCGAAATACGCCTTTTTTGCTTTTAAATGCTATTATTTTTTAGAATTTTACCACAAATGCATAATTTTAGATTTTTTCCTGAACTAACATATACAGGTATTACCTGTATATGCTAACTGCAAAATTTCATAATTCTAGGTTAACCAGAAGTACACTTCATAGTATTATTATACGCGTTTTTTTGCTATTTAAGGCTACAATTTTTTAAGATTTAACCATAAATGTATAATTTTCAGATTTTTTCCTAAACTAGTGCTACCTGTAGACACTAGCTGCCAATTTTAATAATTCTAAGTCACCAGAAGTACTCTATTAATTTTGATTCCCTTAAAGGTGTTGGAATACGCGTTTTTTGCTATATAAACTATACATTTGTAGTTGAATCCTAAAAAATAATAGGCTTATAAAGGGGGCACAATTTTATATTAAAGCCACTAGTTCAAGTGAGATATCAGATGAAAGGGCTCTGGCTAAGCTAAGCCTGAATTTCAGGAAAAACTCAAGACCTCCAGTTTTTTATGGAACCCTCGGTTGGCTCGACTCACGCTTGTCCGGTGTTTTTACTTATAGTAGATGATGATGATAACGATGTAGATGACTTTAATAAGACGACTTTAATAAGATATTTATTCAGAAAACGGAAAACCAGAGATGCATTAACATGCAACAGCAACGCGTAGCACCTGTCGTAACAGTATACGTAGTCAGCTTAATAATACTATTAAAATAAACGCTATAGCAGCGAAAGTTGACTTCACGCATAATTTTGCTATACAAATCTAAAGTAAAAGTAATTATGTAACGCTATTATACTATAAAAATTATACAGTTTAAAAAAAAAGAACTCGCGTTTATCACATTTTATTAGCTTTGCTTGTATCGTCCAAGAGCTATAGAATGTGCTATAAATAATGTGAACCTAAACTCGAAAATATTACTAGTAATTTCTAAAAATTTAACTATTCAGGTCCTGCCTCCATCATCAGACCAGTTTGATGATGTGATATTATTATATTATTACCTCATTTATGTATAACTGCCAAGTGTTATAAAAGTACAATTATTACAGGTGGGTCAAATTAAATTTCTTAAATTTTATTACATAGTTACTAGGTTACATAGTTACAAATCCTACAAATAAATACATATAAATATTACATAATAAAGAGCACAAATTCGATATGCTTACTAGTAGGCAGTCCAAAGTTCCATCATTCCAGTCATTCCACCTTCCAATTCCATCAATTCCAAACCAGCTCGAAAGTACTATAATATCATTTTGTCATCTAATCTACATATAATTGTCAAGTTCATCATAATACAACAATTAGAAGTGCGTGTAATTCAAATTCATAGTTTGTTACAGCTCGAGTAACATTCGCTCTTTTCGCTTTACAAAATAATTATTGCTTTTTCGCTAATAATAAAAAATCAATACATACGTAATAGCCAGCCAATAAATAATAGCTAAAATTCGCTTATATTAATAAATTATATTAAAAAAATTCGCTTGAATCCGAAAAATTTTATACAAAGAAGATTTAAAGACCGGAAATGGGTAATAAAAGCAATGAAATTTCACATTCATTTAATACATTATAAACTACGATTACAAAATGGCTTTATTAGGTCACATATTTTTACATATGATTCTTTTATTTTTCATTGGAATGTTAAGAAGGTTTTCGGTACAATCACAGTACAATCATTACCGACATTATTTCACATTTTTAATTATATCTTGCATATCCTGGAAGCTCAGATCATTCTTTTCTTGTTTCTCTATATTCAAAATCCACTTTGGTATATTTCGTATTTTTTTTATATCCTCCGATAAAACCTCCCATTTCTATTCCATTTCAATTAGTTATAGGTTAATTCGTCGGCAAATCTGACTAACATGATGGTCCTAAGCATAACTGATAATACGATATACCACCATATCTGTCAAGGCACACTGTTTAAAAATCGATACGATCATTTCAATTCAACAACGATCATTTCAATTCAACAACAAATTTTTAAGTATCAGACGGGGGCAGCGTAAATTTTTGCAATAATATCGACTGTCTCAATATCTACGATGTTAAAAGGGTGTCTAAAGAAAATATACCCTTTAAAATTATTTTAAATAAAATATTTCTTTAAGTATTTAATTGTAATTATTAAATTTAATGCGAAACGACCACCAGCCGGCCAACGCCTATTCATCATTGATCCGCGCGTTGGCGTTGCGCGAATATTTGTCTGAAATTCAGCACCTGTAATACGCTCGATATCTCCATTATCACCCGGAACTCTGTACGAGCCAGTGGCAGTTTTGTGTTGGATGTGCAGTTTCTTGTGTTAAGTGAATTGGCTTGGCGTGAAAAGCAGGTAATATTCTCATATTGTTTGCTTTAAGGTGTTAAAATTAAATGTTTTTTTAATTTATTTATCACAAAAATGTTCTTATCAAGAATCAATAGATTTTTTTTGTTGTAGTAATAAAGGCGAGGTCCCAGTGTCCCCGGCCACAATGTCTAGCCCAGACAAGGTAAAATTTTATTTTTAATATTATTGATATTTAATTCGTTTTTAATATGTGCAATAATCGAAGCAGCCATTTTGTTTCACGCTTAAAAGAACCATACGCATGCAGTCAAACAAAATGGAAGATATACGCTCAGTACGCATGCGTGTACCTGAAGCCATTTTGTGATTTCGATTTACGTTTTAAAGAATGGTATGCATACCATCAAAATGGATGACAAAATATAATAAAAAAAACCAAAAACCACGACTGTATAAACAAATAAGAAAAAACTCCAATATTTTTTGTTACTAACATCATAAGACGAAAAATTTCACTATATTGTTATGAACCCGCTTCCATAGTCCACTAATAGTAGGCTATCACTGCTACTATCCACACATAATAAAGGCAGACTAACGAAATACTAAAGTACCGTGCAGATTGGATTTTGTCAATTCTTTTTACTTTTGATTAGTGTCTTCCCAAGTGTATAACGCGCAAAACGGCGGCCCCGACACATCGGCCGTGCTAAGGCTTCCAATCCCGCAGCCAAAATATAGTGTTGGTATTGTGCTAAAGGGAATTTTCAATACCGCGAGATCTCGGTAGATGCGGAATTTCGCATATAGAAATGTATTTTTAAAAAATCAAATCTTTCAACCAACACAACTTTTATTTAAGTAAAGCTATTGTCATAAAAACAATCAGAATGTACCGCATAAATCTAATAGAAAATATAAGCAAAGAAAACAAATTTTGGCAGAAGAGACATTTCAACAAGCTTAAAACGCATGCGCTAAAACGGCCATTTTGTTTCATGTATTAAAAAACGATTTGCATTCCATTAAAATGGATGATACAGAATTAGTGCGCATGCGTTAAAATGAAGAATATAGATAAATAATTCTTTTTAATTAAACTATGGTTAACTGAGTTCAAATATCATAGAATAAAAATAATATGAACTCTATCATTTATTCATATACTAACATTTAATGTCGTATAATATATCAAGGATGTAACAAATTTGAAAGTCTAATAATAACTGAATATTTACATTTTTAAGAATACATTTTTTTTGTATAGATATGTATGCGTAATTTTATTTGCCAAAATTTGCTTTACCATCTTATCTTAATACTAGGCCATTTTGTTTTTATTAAGAAACTAGGCTTTTTCGTCCGCCAATTTAGATAGCACGAATTTATAATAATGTTACTTATGTTTAGGCATTTTATCATATTTACATAATTTTCATTTATACCGCTCTTGATAGTATTTTGCAAAATAAGCCGTTTTTCATCTCTGTCTGAATTAAATGGTCTGAAATATACAAAAGTATTATATATTTTAGACCATCAGACCTCGGGATGTTTTGGAATGTCAATTTAGAATGTTGTATATCAGATAATTATTGCTCGTAGACCATTTAAAAAAGCTTTCATGTTTTCTACTAACGTATTAAGTATGTTCAGTTCCGTTCAGTGTTTAATCAAGTAGGAATTTTATTTTACTTTGGAATCTAACCTATTGACTACTACAGAAATTTTAAAATGTTTAATTAACTCCGGGCCATCTGTTTATATCCTTATCAAAATATTATAAGAATTTGGTTTTTTTTAGAAATTAACATTTACTTCTTTATTTGTAGATTGACAAGATTTTCGAAATGTTAGTTCGTCGCACAATGAGAAAAGGAGGCACTAAGCGAATGTATGATTTTATTTTTTACTTTAAAATGTTGACATATACAAGTTTCATACATTCAATTCATTGAACATGTCATGTTTTCAGAAACCCAAAGAAACAGCTTATAAACGCCTACTTCGAAATATGTTTCCACGAGTATATATTAAAGTCCTTCAATTTGGAAGAAAAATTGGGGTACATTTTTATTAACTTAAAGAGTATTGTAGCAGTCTTTTTATATATTATAAATGACATATTGTAAATGATTTCCAGTTCTATAATGCAGTTTCATCCCGAATATGCATCAGATGACAAAGAAAATACATCAACCAAACAGGAATGTATGTTCAAATACGACTACTTTCAAAGTCTAACCTTACCTGAAGCCCTGGAGTTGGTTAATTTAGTAAGAGAAGCACTAGGGAAATCTCTCGTTAGTATCTAACTTTTAGTCATATTATACTTACAATTGTTTCGTGTTTGTGTTTTTCGTGTTTAAGTGTTTTCTCTTTTCTTTTTAGTTTGTTTCTCTATACTTTATTAAGATACAATTATTTAAAATAATTATTTGTCAAATATTTGAGTAGGTTTGTTAATATTAGTCTATATCTTTGTCGCTTCACAGAAAGTTTATATTTTTATATAAAAATAGTAAATATTTAATAATTTGTTGCCTATTTTGCTTAGATTTGGTTTTATTATGAACTGATTTAGAAATTGTAAGTGGTTTAATTTGTTTCCATAATTTTAGAATGTTTAAATTAAAAATATATATTAATAAATAAACTATAATACAATTTAACAGTTTTAATAGTTAATTTAATAGTTTAATTGAAAGAAGACCCTGTGAGATTATAAAAAGTAGCCAATGAAAATAAAATAAGAAATTAGAATCACACTATTATCATATAGGCACTATAAGTCACTGTAGTGGATACATCACTTACTTTTATTTATTTACATTATTTATCTATTGCACAGACATTTCTTTACTTTTTCTATGTCTTATGTTTTCAAAAGAAAAATCTGACTATGTTAACGTACATAATATTTTTATTTCAACGGAGTAATTAATCACTCCGTTGAAATAAAAATAAATAACTATGTAAAATGTCCTATATCTATGTAAAATGTCCTATCTATGTAAAAATAAACCCAAAGTTTATTATACCACATTTTTTTTTATTTATTGAAATAAGGAAAGATATGGGCTCGAAATTTTTACGTTAAAGAAATACTTGAACATTTTTAATATCATAACAAGTAAGATAGTTTTCTTATTAACAAAAGTCATTCATCCCAGTAGTTTATTTCCTAAACAATTTGTTTTACGCTGTGTGTAATAGTTTTATTGAAATAATAGTATCATTAAAGTACCATTCTATCATCTATTAGATTAAGCTCTAGGTAAGTTTTGAGTTGATTAAGATAAGAGGGCTAGTTTCACAACGATTATAGTTATAAGCTGATGTATTTTAAAAAAGATAATTAATTAAATATGTATGATTTGGGATAATGTTGAAATAAGTCGTCTCTGGATATTGCTGATTTAGTAGAGTAGCATTTACTGGATCGTAACTAATTCGTAATTATATATACGTTTTGATTATATGTTTAATTACAAAACACTTTTAATTTCTGTATGAATTATTTTTTTTAGAGATTTTATATTTATTATATAGATTGTATACATTATGTAGATGGTAAGTAGATGAGTCGCAGAAAGTTCTGAAACAAGCCCTTACTTAAGTTCCATTCTTCTGAACTGTAATAATTGGACGAAATCATAATAAGAAGTAATTAAGTAAATCCTCACTATACATCAAAATTGTATAGTGATTAGGCTTAATTTTAGGTTTAGGTATAACTTTTAAGTTAATAATATGGTTGGAGGCCAGTCGTGGCGCAGCGGCACGAAGTGTGACTGTAAAACCGACTGGTTGTGGGCTCAATCCCCACTAGAGGATGAAATATTTACTTAAATTTATATATCCAATTCTTCGCTCTGGTGTCGAGGCTAAGCGCGGCGTTGAGTTCTGCCACTCAACACGCAATGCCTCCAGAATTCGGCAGAAAGTGGAGAACGGAGTGTCTTAACACTAGGTTTCCTCTGCCTTCCCTGCTGTGTGCGGGATACAGCGTGAAGCTGATTTAACAACGCGGGGGCTGAAGCTAATTATTGAAAAGGGGGCATAATTAATCCCAGAAAACATTGTCACCACCACCAGATTAACAAAGGTGTACATCAGACCTACCTGTAGCCACCATCTTTGATGTAACTCCAGCTTCCTGTTGTAATATAATGTCGTATATCTACTATCGTTAAGATAGTACAATTGTTAATTTCATTGATAGTTCGTTGTTTCAAAAACTAGATCGAACTGTGCAATCGGCCAAAAATGTTAAGAACATATTTTTATTTATGTAATTAACTACAATATGCATACAGTGACGCATTTGTTTGTGTTCAAATACTATTTATTTTATAATTTACTTTCTTTATAATAGTAATATTCTTAAATTTTCACATAAAAATAATAGAGTAACTTCACCTTTGCACAAGCTCGTCTATTTAATTTTATTTGTTTTCCTATCTCTAATTGATAGGTAACAAAAGTTGCTCAAACAATGAAATACTTTTCTTGTTACATATCAACAGAATTTGATTCGTATAACCTCTAACTATACATCAATATTGAATAGAATTTTAATGTTTATTAGTATTACTCTTATTACACTATAAATGTAAGTATTTAGATTAAAATATTATAAAGTGTCGGCAACACTATCAAAATGACCGTTGTATATATGTAGCTTAGATTTAAGAATACGCTGTGCCTACGGCCAAAAGCGTTTATTAAAGTAAGTATCAATAACAGTTTAACTGGTAGCGTGCGGAGTTACTTGTAGTCCACAGAAGACTCGTGGCTCCCTCTCCTAGCATAAAGTTCTTCTTCGAAATTCTTAGTGTTGCTCTATTTTTCTATTCCGGAAGTTTATATAAATATCATTGTAATAATTTNTTTTTTGACTAGTTTTAGTGAAAGTTTTTATCAGTTAGGTTCTTAAAAATATATATTTAACTTTTACATTATATAAAATTATCTAGGATGTAGTAAAAAATATTTAGCCAAAAGCTTATGTCCTTCAGTCAATGACATTTGTTTTCAAAAATTCAGGGTAATGGATGGACTTTTTATATAATTATATTTAAAATCAAATATTTATATTTTATATTGTAATTTAATTACTTCTTTGATAAGTATCTCACTTAAAACTTACTCTATCTAGAGAAGAAAAACTTTTAACTTGACATTTCATGTAATATGAGGTCTATATATTAAATGCTTATAATGTATAACATTATATGAATATACGATTCGCTTTAAAATTACTTTTAATAGGGTCTCTTTTATCTACAAAGTATGGCATGTACCCATTGTATTAGGCATAATATTTTCGAAACGATTACCTAGTAATTTTTTACTCGTATATATTTATACCTATATTAAAAAAAACTATTTATATTGTTACGCATAATTTAAGCCCGTTTATTTAATGTTAACATTTTTTTAAGATTTTTGACTAAAAACTTATAGTTTAACAATTTTTTTAAAAATAATTTGAAAATATCCTAGACACGAACCTCGAGCCTACTTATATTGTGTAGGTGCCACTCTATATCCTGTATACACATCTATTGACTTACTCTTGATGTATACAAATTTGCAGTATTAAAGCGATATACTTTAATATTTAAATATGTACGTGTTACTTACCTGATACCTTGTCAAATAGTAGTTATTGTATTGGGTAATTACTAACAATATTCTCTCTCTATGAATATGCAATATCTTTGTGCAGAATTTCCTATATAAATCGTCAATGTAAAATTTATTATAAACGAATAAGGTGTCAAAAGTCTACAATCCACTTGCAAGTACATTCGTTTGTAAATTTTGTATTTACGACATGATTATAAATTTAATTTTGCAATTAGGTACTGTTTATGGTACATTTATTAGTGGGCTTAAATTTTCTATCAGTGTATTATGTTATATTAAATAAATGTTTTTATATAAAATGTTTTTTTTATTTCCAACAAATAACAAAAACAAAATATCTTTAACATTTTTAAAGTATCATTGCACACTTAAGAAAGAAAAATACTTATTTAGAAAACGAATGAAAATTTGAATGTAGCGGGGCTCGTTGTGACCTTGTGACGTTTTATTTTGCTTGGGTTTTCCAGGAGGCGCGGGTTCGAGTCCCGCTGGGTTCAAAGTTTAAATAAGTATTTAACAAAATATCTATCATAACACACAATTGAAAATAATTGATTTAATTATTATTAGCTTTCTAAGATGAATATGAACTTAATAAAGTAACGGACAACGACTTATTCGTTGTCCGTTACTTTATTATTGGTCTTATTGGTCGACTTGGGGATAGAATTCACAGTAAATATTTATACAATGAATAAAACTTAACTTTTACTTTTTTATACATTGGTTTAACTATATAAATCGTAAATCATAGCCATTAGTAAACGAATAACAAAACCCCAATTAGGGTACGGCAATAAAAAATCCACGTTTTCCACTTATTGCATACCTTGCTTGGAAACACTCGATCACAAATGTATACTATAGTGTTGGTGGTTACGTCCGTTTTAAAATATGCTTATACTAGACATGCCTCGCTGGTACGTTATTTTTTTTAGTTCACGCTGTATCCCGTGGAACGGAGAGTGTTAGCACTAGCTTCCCTCTGCCTACCCTGCTGTGTGCGGGATAAAGCGTGAAGCTGAAAAAAAAACTTAAAAATTCTAATGGTATCAAATATCATGTATCCCTAGCATCCTGTTCTCGTCGCTCGTTCTTCTTTAGACTGGATGCCAAGTAGAGTGAACTCCCTATATTCTGATATTGGTGCGTGGAGTGGAAAATTTGTGAGTAGAGAAAAGAAAACTTAGTAAAATTATAATATTTCGTAACTTATAACGAAATTATAATACTTCAATGTCACTTATAGAGACCAGTGATGGACGAAATCGAATCCGATGAAGCTTTACGATTCTATCAATTTTTAAACTACTTAGACGGCGGCAGTTTTGGCACAGGTACTTAAATATATATTTTTTTTATGGAAAAGACAAGGCAAACGAGCGTTCGGGTCACCTGATGGTAAGTGATTACTGCCGCCCACGACCCCGTGCAACACCAGAGGAGCTACAGGTGCGTTGCCTGCCTTTAAGGTGGGTTGGGCGCCGGAGCCCGGCATTACCTGATGCGAAACGCAGAGTGGTAATGATCCTAAAATAATTGCAATATCCTGTTTTGATATTACTCTACAATTTAATTATATAATCATAATCCTGAATATAGTTTGACTAATGCTAATGTTTCGTAATATTAAAATTCTCAAAAACTACTGTTAACATTTACATTTTTTCGATTATTTGATGTCCACAATTTATTTTGCGGTGAGTATAACATGACCCATTCTGTAATTTCAACTTTCATTTGCCTACCGCTCGTGGTCACTGAAAATAGGTAAATTTATTAGTAAGTTTTTTAGAGTTAATATGAATACAGGTAACAAGTCTAATACAGATTACTTTTTATAAAAAAAATTAAGCCTATTGTTTTCTAAAGTACACCAAAAAAACTTATTACACCTAAAAGATTTATTACTTTACTACTGGCCGCGCAGCTTCGCCCGCTTATTTGCACCCTTAGGGGTGAATTCTAGTCTAATAATAATTTAAGAGTCTGATTTCAAATTTTATAAAAATTGGCGCCGATTTATAAAAAATCCATACAAACTTTCAACCCCTATTTCATACCTTTAGGGTTAAAATTTATCAAAATCCCTTCTTAGTCTTCTTAGTGGATGTCCAGATTACAAAAATAAATATCTGTCCAAATTTTACGTTTCTACGCACAGCAGTTACTGTGCTGGGCTGTGCGCGCGTCTTACCTCAGTAAGAATTTTATATATATAGATTATCGAAATTATACCGTCTTTACCACGTGGAGGTATCTACTCTCAGCTTATGTTATTGTATACATATCTATATGAATTATGAGGCAAAAAAATACCCATCACGCTGCACAACACTGCTAACAAGCCATTTCTATAGGTTGAGGTTGTAGTGTAGCTGATCGCTTAGACTTTTGTATACAGAAAATTCTCATCAAATTAATTAATATTTGCTAAAATGCTAATTTCCTTATCTCTCAGTTCGTCATATCAGAGGTTTCAACTTCAAATATACGTCAAAATAATGGATTACAAAAACTTTGTTTTAATAAGTATTCTTTATTAATTCAAAACTGTCGAAAATTTTGTAATTAACTGAGTGTTGTGACAAACATCGAGATTTATCTTTATATGATATTACATAAAGTTCAGCTAAAAATATTTATTCATAAATTATGAACAATTGATATTTATTATATTTTCAGGTCCTATTGACGAATTTGTAGATGCCATGAATAGATTAGCTACGTACATGAAACAGCAAAATAGTAGAGAAACCCAAGTGAGGGGTATGCGTGAATTAGAAGCTATAAATGGAGAAAAGGGTTTGTAATATTTTAAGGGCAGTTCTAAACAAATCGAATACCTTGATATACTTAAGTATATTAACATTATAACTATTATATTATATTTTTTATATTTTAGGCAACAGTATAAAAACTGTATTAGAAGTAAGTACAGTTATTATGAGGAAAAAACGAAAATTTTTTTGCACTGGCGAAGTAAAAGAGCCCATTGTTAACAATAAAATTATATGTAAGGTAATATTGAGTTGGATACCTACAATATCTTTACTATAATATATTTACAAAAATTTTATAATTTTATCAAATATTAATTACTACAGGACAGAATACTACTTCCTATTGCTGGACCTTCTTGTAGAGATGCCATTATGTATTGGCATCCAAGTCTTACTGAAGAACATTACTGTGTTGGTGCTCTGGAAGCTAAAAGCCCAGTCCATATTATGTATATTGAAGGTAAAAATTTAAATTGACACGATTTCTTGAATTGTAAATAAATGATAAATAATAAATACAAAATCGACCATTGATTTAAATATATTATATCCATTACAATTTTAGGTGAAATGTTTTGTAAAGGTGATGACTACTCTAAGCGAGAATATTTACTGGCGTGCGATTTCTATGAAGACCAAGAAGCTCCCGTTGCAGATTTACTTCAATACTATCCAGATCCTGATCCAGAAATTGCACCAAAATTATTTTAAATCGAACTTGTTGGAATAATCTTCATATTGTGAATGTATTTTCCAATCCAGCAATTTACAGCTCACCATATAGCTAAATTATTATTAATTAACGATATTAAGTAAATTCATTAATTAACCACAGTGTAATTTTGATAATTGACAAATATATGAATTTCAGAAAAGTAAAATTAATGTTGTTTCTTTTATATACTTACTTAAATAAACTACCCGCTTTAGAGCGGCTGAAGCAGCTAAGCGGCTTTCGTAAACTTTCTATAAGATTGTTCTGATGTAATTTCATTCTAAAATGATCATAAAAAACTTATAACTCCCAAGAGAAAGTTTGTTCAAAAATTTTCAGTTATTTTGCTAAGGTATATCTGTTTTATTTTATCTTACAATAAAAAGTAATAGGGACAAACTTACAAAATTTTCTGCAGGTTAGCTAGTTCACGAGATAAAGCGCGAAAACCCTTTGCATCCTTTTTCCCAACATGGCGGGTAGAAGACAAAGGTGGTGGCGAAGGTATAGTATAAGAAGAAATATATAGCTTTATAAAGAGAAATCTATAAAGGCGCATCGTTTAAATTTGACAATTATTTCATTAATATTATTTGAAAGAATTTAGATAAAATTGGTTGGTTAGTGTAGTATGGTTATTCATTGGTACTATCATACACTACAAAAATTTGTTTTCGCTCGCAAAAATTGTCGTATTAGATAAATAGTAAAATATTGTTATTTTATATCTATGTAGGCGGTAGGCACTTGCAAACACAGTTTTTCCCGCGTAAATCTCGTGGGAATTTCGGTAAAAACCAGCCTATATGTCGCTTTACAAGTTCACAACACCTTTTATTTTACAGTGAAAGTCCTAAAAAATCAGTTAGGCTGTTGCAGGCAAAAAAAACCTTTGTTTATGTTTTAGACTTTAGTATGGTGTAAATAAGAAATAACTATATGGACTTTGAAAAATATTCGTTATTTTGAGATCACATACAGACACTTCAATTTTATTTTTATGTATAGATAAACTCTATGTTTTCTTTTATATATTTATTTTCTTGTACATTTATTTACAATATATTAACATATTAAAAATAAACTAGTATAGTACGGTCAACATGTTGTGGCCACCCTGAAGTTACGTTTTCGGAACTTATGCTTACCCGGATATAAAATATTCAAAAGTAAAAAAAATCCTACAATTAAATCGTTTCATCTGCAGCCATTTACAGCTAGCTAACTTAAGGGCGGCCACGACTTGTTGACCCTACTGTACGAGACCTACGATAGACTTGTTATATTTTTAAATTATAATTTGTCTATAATCTACATTCCACACTACTCTTTACTCTTTGGAATTCGGGTATTACAATCGCGCCAATTTTCGCATTAGATATAAGATCTGAAAATGAAAAATAATCTGTGTAAATTATTTATGTTAATGAATTATGATTAAAATTAACAATTAACCATGTGAGAGGTCAATTACATACTTGTTTTGTTTCTATTTTAATATAGGTTAAGTAACGAGTTGGACTTTTAACTGGTGAAACGTGATACACTTGTTTTAGTTTTAGAAAGTCGTATTTCTAGGTCTTTGTCTAGAATTTGCTTGCAATAGCTTACATTTTTATATATTATAATCATGAGTGACGAAAGGGTAAAAATGAGGAAACAACTGGGATTGCTAGAAGGAGTAGCCATTATACTCGGGATTATATTTGGAAGTGGAATTTTTATATCTCCCAAAGAAGTTTTGGAAAAAACAGGATCAGTTTGGGGTGCATTATCAGTATGGGCTGCCTGTGGAGTGCTAGCAACCCTTGGGGCAATGTCTTACGCTGAATTAGGTAAAAGAATATTGTAAATGTAATTAACGTTTAAAAAAATAGTTTGGAAGTAGATAGATTAACGAATTACCATGAAAATGCCTTCTTAGAGTAGTTATTGTAAATTAAATAACAATATAAAATTTGTAATGTAGAATTACACATAAAAATACTTGAAAGTATATTTACAATTTATCAATTATTTACTTTCTTGTCATTTGTTGCCATCTGGAGATTTGTATCTTTCACAAAAAAAATATTAACTTGCACAGGCACGACACTAGCTCAAAGTGGTGGAGACTATCATTATATCAATGAAGCATATGGACCCTTACCTGCTTTTCTTTACCTATGGGATGCCAATATGGTGTTTGTGTATGTACAAATTTTTGACTTCTGTAGCTTAGTGAAAACTGTTAAAAATTAGTAACAAATTGTAAATTCCCAATGAATAACTATAACTGAAATCTCCAATTTTGTTTTCAGGCCAAGTACAAATGCTATAATGTCACTTACATTTGCAAATAATCTTCTTGAACCAATTTTTCCAAATTGTCCCATAGATCCATTGTGTAGGAAACTTATAGCTGCTGTGACCATTTGTAAGTATCATATTTAACTCAAAATTACGTTTTGTCTTGTTTCTGGAGCAAGGAAAAATAATACATTCTCTCAATTCGGGAATTGTGGGTTTAAGTCTACCTAAAATAAAATCGTACAGAAAGCTTGAAACAGAATGTCTATAGTACTAGGTACCCTCTTGAAAACTTGCAACTAGTCTGAATTTTTAGTGTTGACATTAGTCTAGCCATACACAGTAAAATAATTAATTTGAAGATTTTCTTGTCATACATTAAACATAATAAAATTTCATAATGATGACCATTGCTTCAAGTGACCACTGGAGGCCCACATGCTGTTAACTGATATCTTTCAGTCCTTCATGTCTGAAGACCCTGGTCATGGTGAGATGTATGTTTCCAACGGCTCCTGTCAATTGCACAGCTGGTGACACTGGATCTTTTTTCCCTCTGTGTTCCCAAGGTTAATGATAAATTTTTAGAGTATGTCATCTCCGCATCTCCTTGTATGTCCAAAGAAGCTCCGAACACGCCAAAATCAAGGTGTTAGTAAATAAAGTGCACCATTAATTACAATTACACTCATTGCAGGTTTTTTAACATTCATAAATGCCTATGATGTAAGATTCACTACACGCGTGCAAAATGTATTCATGTTCACCAAAATATTAGCACTGATTATTATTATACTGGGTGGGATTATTTGGATGGCAGGAGGTAATCAATAAATATAAATCACACATGTACCTTGTTTAAAACTTAATAAAAATAAAAATAAAAAACCTAAATATCAGTAAAGCTATAAAAAACTAAGAAAATGCATTTTTATAGGAGGCACACAAAACTTTGAAGATGGATGGGTCGGTACAAAGACTTCTGTAAGTGACTGGTCTGTTGCTTTCTACTCAGGGATATTCTCTTACTCGGGTTGGTAAGTTGAGACTAAATTTTTTTAAATTTACTGTTACCTGCATATAGCAGGAAAAATTAAAATGTTATTTTCCCCAAGTGGGAATGGAATTCTCAACCATCACATTATAATTAAATGATATGCCATTTCGCCACAATGACATACATTCTTTTAAATATTATGGTTTTATTGTATTACTCTTATAAATCCATTAAAGTTACATGACAAATATATCTCTCCCTACTCTTAAAATATAAATATATCTAACTTATTTCTTAAACAGATAAAGGAAGACAATATACACTAATAGTTGAAAAATTTCTAGGAACTATCTTAATTTTATGACAGAAGAGCTACGTGACCCATTCATAAACTTACCTCGAGCTATATATTTATCTTTGCCTCTGGTCACAGCCATATATTTGTTAGCAAATGTGTCGTACATGGCCGTATTAGGGCCAGTTGGGGTGAGAGCTACAGAAGCTATAGCTGTTGTGAGTACATTTTATATATTTTTTTTTCCATTTCCACACTGTATCCCTCTTCTTTGGACATTCAAAAGTCGGGCAGGCCAGATGGAATCTCTCTGAGTTGACTACGGCGCTATCGCGTTTTTCGGCTCTCTAGCTCAATACTCTTACTCAGTCTCATAGAAAAGTTCTCTTATCTACCTAACTTCAACTTCCTACGAAGAAAGATGAAGGTTACGACCTGACTAAATACAGGCCTATTGCTAAACTCAGCTTACGGGCTTCTTTCTCACTGAGCTTTGGTCATCAAGGTCGCTCTTGACTGTTTCTGCTCTGAATACATGCCCGTCAACTCTGGTGTTCCCCAAGAATGCGTGCTGTCCTCTACGCTTTTTCTTCTGCATATCAATGACGATGTTTAAAGATCCTGGAACTTATTGCTATGTAGACGACAGTACATTGATCGCCGTATAATCCAGCTGTCTTACTCGAGAAAAAAATTACCAATGCCGAAATAAACATGTGCCTTCTGCTGAGGCATCCTCCGGGAATGTTTCTTTATGGGGTCAAAGAGACTTGGTTCAATTTAACACACAAAAGGCACAAGTTTGCGCGTTAACATATAAAAAAGCCCTTTTGTCGTGTCGCCAGTCTTCGAGCACCAATCAACGTCAGATGAGCCAGAACGAGACAGTAACTCATACCAAAACCTGCGACAGTGTTTGCGAATCGATATGACAAGATTCCCATACCTTCAAAATGCGCATCTACTTCCATCTTAACACTTGACAATGCACCTGCAGCCCCTCTGTTGTTACATGAGTTCGTGGGAGGAGGTGATTACCATCAGATGACCAGTATTCTCGTTTTGCATTAATTACCCTACCATAAAAAGAAATTAAATTATTTATTATTAAAAGGGGGCCTATTAATAAATTGCTGTCATATTTCCGCCTTCATATAATTCTTGACTGTTTCGCCCAATTTTAATATATTCAATTAACACCTCACTCTAATAAATTGGTTTTCATTATGTATCAATGTTGAATAGTCAAATAGAAACATACTCAATACAAATACATTAACTCAGTAATGTTTTGTTTTATAAAGCTATTAATTAAGGGAATAATTATAATGGAGGCATTCATTTTCAATCATTTTTGAGACATTATAATTATAATATCTCAAATGGTAATGTCTAATACTTATTTAGAAAATGTATAAAAATTTCTTTCCTAAGTGTGGAATAGCACTTTAAAAAATGTTTAAAAAAATGGTAATGTCTAATTGATTATTGAAAAATTATACATAGATTTTTTTTTAATGAATTTTGACAATTAAATCAAAATATTTAATGCTTATGTATGTATGCATGCAGATATGCGGTTAATAATGTTTATGCCATACAATATAATTGTTGTATTATTTATTGGTGTAATACATTGAAATTTGTTTTGGTTAATACAAGTTTTATAGGAGGTTCCTATTATAGTGCTGATTCTCCTGTTAATTTAAGAGTGAAAGAGGTTGAAAGGTCTGATAAAATTTATATTAACATAATAATTGGTGGTTTCAAAGGCAGTATTTTATTATTATTTTTATAATATGGTGCAAAATAATGCACCATACAACTTCCTTTGTAGGTCCATACATTCATAAAATGCTTAGTACTCAACAACATAAAGAACACAGCAAAAAAGAACATAATTTATTTCAGGATTTTTCATCAGCTGCCCTAGGTTGGTTTAGATATGCGATGCCGACTCTGGTGGCCATAGCTATAGTCGGAGGTTTGTCCGTGCATATAATGACGTCATCACGGATGTGCTTCGCTGGAGCCAGGAATGGTCATATGCCGGAGCTTCTCGCCCATATTAACGTGAAATGCATGTCCCCAATGCCTTCCTTAATGTTTTTGGTGAGTTTTAAATTATTATTTTTTTATTTTCCATTTTATATATAGATAGATATATTTGATGTGAAGCAATTGATTATTACTATCTATTTATCAAATCAACTATTTCTTATAAATATGCAGTCTATGCACAAATGCTTATTTCAAATCTATAAAAAATGTGAAAACTTTTAAAAGAAACAATGTGTAATGAATGAAGAAACTTAATTGTGTAACAATGTAATTGAAGTGTAATAAGTATACTAACTTAGCTTCACGCTGTATCCCTAGCAGAGTAGTCAGAGAGAATAGAGCGATACCTCTTTCGCCTTATCTACTGTCATCGACCTCTTCATGCGTGCCCTCTAGAGGGTCTTTCCTCCAGTATCTTTGATAATGTTTTTTCGGAGATCTATTTTGCCATTGTTTCATTATTTATTCTTTCCACGTGCCCAAACCAGCTGAGCACGTTCTTCATTCTCACCGTGACATCCTCACGCTAGTACCAACTCTTCAATTAAATACAAATTAATATTGTTAGTAGATTTTTTTATTATTTTAAACAGTTAGGTATTAGATAATTCTCCATTGATGTTACTAATATTTTCAGATGCTGATCTCGCTTTTGATGTTGATTCCTAACAATCTGACGTCACTCATAACGTACTGCACAGTGGTGGAGTCGTTCTTTACGACGCTCAGTTGCAGTGCAGTTTTGTGGCTTCGATATAAAAAACCACATTTAGCTAGACCTATTAAGGTAAATTTAAATTCATTTTTATATTCAAAAATGTTAAAGTAAATTTAATATATATTATAAAAATACAAATGGAGCGGGACTTCCAGCCAGACCTTGTGAAAACCGTCTTTTACCAACATACAATCTTGTGAATGTTCTTAATCAAAGTGGGTCGCCACATTGAGCCATAAATTTAAAGCTATGTCTACATGTTTGTACTTAAAATTTTTACACATTTTCTAAAATATTTTTCTAATATAGTTATTTTCATTTTCTATTTATTATTGCAGGTGTCACTGTGGATGCCAATAGTTTTTGTCACTATATGCGTCATTTTACTAGTAGTGCCAATAGTGAGTGAACCCACCGCAGTCATCGCTGGAGCACTCATGACCCTCGCAGGAGTACCCGTTTACTACCTTCTGGTGAAATCTGAACCGAAAGCTGTACGAGATGTTTCAAGTGAGTAAATATTATTTTATTATTTCTTGTGATGAAGATACCTAGAACTAGCATAATATCTTTAATTGTTCTAAGTTAGTGTGCTATATTGTATTATCATTATATTTTTTTATATAAATAATTAATGCAAAGTTTAGCACAAAGATTTTACTCATTTTGAAATAAAATTAAGAAGGAATCTAGAATAGAAATCATGGTGGTAATTCCTTGAACTAATTAAAAAAATATCTTTCAATTACATAGAGAGGCTAATTTTACTTTTATAATAAAATAAATCATAAAATCATTACAATATGAATGTATAGTAAGTAACAGCAATTTGAATTTGACTAATATAAAAGATTCTTAGAAAATAATCAATAGAAAATGCGGAAAGAAACGCAGTGTCTTAATAGTAAGTAATAAGTCCCCCTGCCTGCTATATGTGGGATACAGTGTGAGGCAAAACAAAACTTATACACAATTTATATCATTTCAGCGAAATTCACACACTTCTGTCAAAAACTATTCTTGTCAGCGGTGGAAGATAAAGAAGAGTAATGTAACAGCCGGTAGCTAGACTTATTTATATATATTAGAGTTAAATCTAAAAGTATATTTTTTTAAATATATTTTTATACTTGTTGCATTGAATCCAAGCGCTTTATGTGTTGTTACTAGATATTGGCGTCTTCATATTAGTACTAATTGGAGTATTATTTTTCTTTATTATAAACAATGATGTTATGGAACTCTGTATTCGTGTCCAGTCCCGAAATGATACATCCGTGACATCCATGATAATTTTTAACTTTATTGAATGGGAACAAACTAAATGTTTGTTTCAATATTACTAAAACAAATCTAAGACTCTTTGTACCTTGTAAAACTTTGCTTTCTTAAGCTTTCTGGTTTAGCCAAAAATCTAGTTATAACAAATGTTAACCTCAATTAATCGTCAATTAATCATGCAAAAGTAAATAAAGTAATTTCCATTTTGAAAATTAAAGTAAACATTATTTTGTAATAAGTCCTATTAAATTTTTAACAAATATTATTGTACACATGTAGTATTATATTAGAAAATCACTTATGCAAACCAAAAATATTTGGTTTTGGTATTCTTTTGAAAAAAAAAAATATATTGCTGTATTTCCTTTTATAATATGATTTACATGTTCAGTGTAATTTGATTTTTAAGGAACCCAGTTTTAGGAAACTCCTTCTTTATTTGCACATCGAAAATAATATATTTCCAATGTGCAAATAAATTAAAGAGCAAGGTTACGTACTTCGTAAATTATATATATTTACTCACTATTTATTGAAGACTTACTAATTATTATTACTCGAATGCATAAAATGTTTTTTTATTACAAAATGCAAAATATTAATTGAAAACTATACTAATATTGTCAATCTCTTATAGCGACTTAATTGACCCTAATATATAAGCTATCGAGGTTATATTTATACTACAAATACGAATCTTATAAATGTACTTTATAGTAGGTACTATATATTAACAATATACTAAATGTTTTTACATTTAAATGAAATTAAAATCCTGATGTCTAAAGCCTGTCAAAAAAATCGAAAAAGTCTGAATTGTCGTTTTATATATAATATATAAATAAGACTGAAGATTCTTCAATAAATTATCTTAAATGAGTTAACCCTAGAAACCCAATCTGAACTGACTATAAAGCCCAATCATACGTAAAAATTACGTGTAATAATAAAATGGTTGTGTTTTCTCTATTATATATTTTTAGTTTTCTGCTTATGGATTATTTTTTGTATTAATTATTAAAAATTCAGTTTTAATTAATAAGTAACATACATTTATGAATATATATTCTCTTTATTAATATTACTATTATATTTTTTTTTAATTAACTACTAAACTATTTTTTTTTGTTTTTTAATTAAGAATGTGCCAATGTTACAAAGCGGTACTGTACTTATGTGATAAACCAATAAATAAATAAATACAATTACAGTACTATAACTGAATCATAGAAGAAAATCAACGAAAAGATTAAGAACTCTTACATCGTTTCTTAAAATTAGTTTATTTTTACAAAAATCAAGTAGTTTTACACTTTTCTTAAAATATCATTAACATGTAATATTTAATTGGTCTCATAGAAAAAAGCTGTCTTTATAGACAGTCTTGAGTAATATCAATATTGTATTCTTTGCATATGGGATTTCCCCATTTGCAAAACTGCAATTTGGTCATCCGTTTTTTTATATGAAAAAAATCCCCAATAATTTAGTTCTGGCTAATCAGTATTTTCTGAAAATGTCGGTAACATTTTTTTCGAAGTTTTTTTTATTTTGTTAGACAGAATCTTTTCTTCTTAAAGTGGTTGTCATCAGTCATTTTTCTTTTTCCAATCAAAACTGAGCTCAGTTTTTTTATAAAATCTCTCATTTTGATTATCCTTTTTCATTTATCTTATTGAGACAGTATATGATACAGTAAGATCCTCCCATTGGCCACCTATTAGTCCTTCTGTCATTAGACATAGAGAAACATATCTAATCGAAAAAATCGCTCGTTTCACTAATGTAGTCAACTATCACATCTTAGTTATCACTCCTGACATCTAACTGAGTCCGATCCAGATGAGAACAATCGTCATTTTTTAAAATTTGAAGCTATATTGTCCTGATTTAGCTGTTGACGGGACCCTGTCTTATATTTAGCCTAAAAATATAATACTATATAAGAAAATTTAGCTAAACAAAACAGTTAACTCAAATAAATAACAATAATAAGAAATTGGAAACAATTACAAAAGTTACACAAAACCCAATTATACGTCAAAATGACGTACAACATCTTCATTGCAACAAAATGACGGAACCTACTGAGATGGCGCATGTATGTCTTCGATGTGGCTACTGAGTTGGTTCGGGAGTTTGCAGCGATCCCATGATAAACGTGAAAAAGGTAGCGATATTTCGCTGCGGTATACGTCAAATATACGTAGATTCGGCTTCTAGGGTTAAACAAAATCTATAGATTCGATATAAATATTAAAATTATGCATATGGCACTAAAAATTAAAATAATATATTACGTTTGTTATAATTGTTACATTAGAAGTATATTCATTATTTAAAAATCTATTAAATTAGAAAAATATACAGTAGCACAATGAATAAAGGCCTTGTTTAGAAAACAAATAAGAGTACACAATATTGTAGAATATTTTTCAGTATACTAAGATATGATTATTTTTTACTCAAATAAAAACACATAATAATAAACCACCCGTCACCATAACCAATCCGATATGATAGTTTCTGATAAATTCGCACAGGTTTTTGCCAAGGTGATACACTCTAGGGCTTAGTACGAACTAGCTTTAAAACAAAAAATAAACAACAACAACAATATATAACAAACTGCCAATAACAGATTCTTTAAAAAATAAACTTCTTAAAAAAATTTATATCTGCTACCGAAATTATCCGAAACATAAATCCAAAATTTGTATCCAATCGTACAAATATGTAACATCGCTGGTTAAAAAACTAGTGCCATTAGGTATATTGCTTTCGCATTAAATACCTCATATTCTTAACTTAGATCTGTTAATTGATCTGTCTTACTAAGTATTTTATAAATACTTCTCTTTTTTATTTTGTACTAAAAGTATAAATGTTACTTGTTATAGAATCAAATCAAATAAAATAAAAGTCTACGTCATTTAATATATATTTTTTTTTTAAATATTATTGGATCGCTTATAATATGTATTTCTTAAGATTTTTTTTTAAATAATTGATTCTTATTTTATATGATTTGATTTTCATTATTTGTTATTTTTTAAATGATTGTGTTATTATTGTATCACAAATAGCTTAGCTATTTCTTACAATTTTGTTTTTATTTGTAATATACAGAATGTTTTAATCTTCACCACTTTAAATGAAACCACAGTTTTAACTAAGTACTCTATAAGAGCCTAATACAACTAAAACAAAAGAGATTTTGCCAAAAATTAAAAAAAAAATCAAACAAAATAAATAATAAAATTATCGTTGTAAAATGAAACGCCATATTAAGAATGACGGATACAGACACTAACCTATTAAAGAGACAACATCGCACACGCGTCATTCACGAAATAGAGTCGTAGGAATTGGCGATGAAGTAAAAAGTTTTTTAGGTTTATTATATTATAGAAAATAGGTAATTGCGTGAAATAGAACCATAGATATCCCTTTCTCGTTCTGGTAGGATTTTTGAGAATGAAAATTGTTAGATTGGCAACGCTTAGTAGGATTTTTGTAGTAGTAGGCGTTTACATTATTGGTATCTATTCGTAACTCCGTCACACGAAATGGATGAAAATCATGAAATGAAAATAATAATCCTACGTCTAAACTGTTGAGGAATCTTGATATATTTTTAAGTATGGGTTTAAAATATTTACCCCTATATGGTGCTCCCGTAAAAGGAGCGCAATCGCTTCTACCCTGTATATATTTTTAATTTATTTTTGCGGCGTTGGTATTGATCTCTAAATGGCAAGTCAAATTTGCATTTGTTGATATATTTTGTGGTTCGATTTGTTGATATCGGCAAATGTTGTAAAACTTTAAAAAATGTTAAGTTCTTTATAATTTTTGCCCTTTTTTATTAAAGAGTATATGAAAATTTATATAACAAATACATCACAGAATATTATTTATTTGTTACGTATTACTTCTAAATAAATAGTTGATTTTTTGTTGTCGGAGCTCAAACAGTCGGTGAAAGATCAATCAAGAGAATAATCAGTAAAAACATGATTTACTTAAATCCCCTAAAGTGTGTTTATACATAGTATTTGAAATGTGTTACTTACCATACAAATATATAATATTATATTCTAAATCCTATAAAGAAATAAATATATGAGGAGAATACATATTATATTTTCATATTTTTAATGTTAGAATTATTCCGTGATAAATGTTTAATAAAATTGTGGCGAAAAATTTAAATATTATTTTTATACATGAAAATGCTAATAAAATTAAAATAAAATAAAATTCCAAACATTTCAGGTTCAAGTTTTTGTTACTAAAAATTGCATTTTAATATTATGACTATAAAACCAACTGTACCATTTATTTGATTTTATCTGGGGAATTAGTTAAAAAAGTGAAATGAAACCTAACTATTACCTAAATTGCCTTTTTTTTGTTTCTTAAGTATGGAATAACATTTTAAAAATGTAAAATACATTTTTTTTATATAAAAAAAATATGTAATCTGTTTGTTTTGTCATGGCAACTTAACAAATGTAAAATTATTTCTTATATTATAAGGTTATTCTTTTTCTTTGATCGCTGAGATAAATTAAATTTAGAAGAGCTTAGAATTCATATATATTAATATATTTTCCATTTTTCTTAGATGCCTTTTTATTTGTTGTTATGTTTTTCGTCTTTATTAAAATTGTAACTTGTATCTTAATTATAAAATTCGTAGATAAAAAAATATTTAAATTTATTTTGGTTTATTTGATTTGATTAGTTGTGTCGTTGACTTGTGTGGTTTTGCTTTTATGAATAATAATGTATTCAGTGCCATTTTTAAGTTTGTATAAATAAGTCGCAATCACTAATATTTTTTATTGTGTGCAAATACACTTTGTATGAGGCGGTAAACTTTATAAATTAATGTCAATAAATAATATGAAAATATTATATTTATAAAATGAAAATGAATATTGTGATCTGATTGTTATTTTGCAATTGTTTTGCTTGTCTTGTACTGTTGGATTAAATGAATAGCTTTTTATAAATAGTTTGTTTCTTTTCAAAAACATTTAAATTCAACACAAAGAATATTTAGTTCCTATAAATAAAAAAATACCAATCAATATAAAAAATTAAAATAGTAATAGAGATCCAGTAATTATTGTAGTAAAATATTTCCAAATTGAAACAATGTGAAATGTTGAATAAGAGTTACATACTCACCTACCTATGTAGTAGGTTATATAGTTTATATTTTTAATGTTCAGCATTTGTTCGTTAATTTGATAAAAATGTTAACGGCTTGCTAACAAGTTGTGGTTTTACTGATCAATTAGTTGAAAATAAATCTTCTGACCCGAACTCGATCTAACAATTACAATGTTTATGTATTTTATTGTATTTTTACTTTTGATCACTAGATCTTTTTACGTAAGTATACAATGTTTGTTTTGTTGTTTTTTTTTTTATAAAAAACCCTTAAAATCTATATTCTATGTACATTATACAATTTATAGATCGTCGCATCTCGAGGTCACTACAGTAATGTATCTCATAAATTTACAACTCCACCAGATGAGATTGCTCCCATGTTGCCTGATGACGGATTGCAGACATCCACCGTGATCGCCGGTCTAATGCCGGACTCTTTTGGAGAGATGTTCAATTTCCTTGATGGCGACAGCTTCGGCATTGGTTTAGTATTTTATTGGTTTAGTTATTGAAATACAAAATATATTTTTAAAATAGCTAACCTAGAAAAAAATAATCTTTACTAAAAATTTAAAAAGAAATCACCTTCACACTGTATCCCGCACACAGCAGTGTAGGCAGAGGGAAATTAGCGTTAAGACACTCCGTTCCCCACTCTCCGCCGAATTTTAGAGACATTGTGTGTTGAGTGGCGGAACTCAACACCGCGCTTTGCCTCGACACCAAAGCGAAGAAATGGAAATATAAATTTAACTTCACGCCACGTCCACTGTCATCAACCTTTTTATATATGCCCTCCGGGGAGTCCTCATGCTTTTTACGTGACCTTCCTAGTAGTATCTTCGATACTGTGTTTTCTAAGGTCAACCGAGGTCTCCTACCTCCCTTACAACTCATTTTTCCATCATAATATATATCTTATTTGCCATTCTTTCATCACTCATTCGTTCGACGTGCCCAAACCAGCTGAGCACGTTCTTCTTCATTCTCACCGAGACACTCGCTAGTACCTGCCATTCTGTGTATCTCTTCATTGCGGATTCGATCAGCTAGGCTGACTCCACATATCATACGAAGAGATCGCATCTCCACGGCATTCATTTTTCTTTCATTCTACTTTTCGCGGCCAAACGCGTAGGTGTGCTGATGTTTCGCCTTCTCATGAATGCAGCCAAGGCAAATTAACCCTGTTACCGGCAGCAATAAGCCTTTCCACATCCGTCTCGTATCTGCCATCTCTACTGAACATCATTCTCAAATATACCTTCATTCACTTGTTCTATCTCGCTATTTACACTGATCTTGCATTTCGTTTTTCCTTCATCTTTTTCAAAAACCAGAACCTTTGTTTTATTCGCATTCAGGCTTAGACTATTATTTTCAAACCCTTCTTTCAGAGTGGTGACTGATGCCTGCAACCCGCATTCTGATGATGCAATGAGCACTGTATCATTAACGTACAGCAGGCAATTCACATTCAAGTCACCTACTTTCACTCTCATATCACTTTGTTTCACTCCTTGGAGCAAACTATCCAAATACAAATTGAACAACCAACATAATTTTAATTAAATATTTCTGGACAATATCTATAAATTTAATTGAATACTTCTGGACTGTGGTCTGCTATCTATACTATAATTAAATAAAATGTCCCGTGAGAAGTCGTCGTGGCGTAGTGGAATAGCGTATGACTGAAAAATGACGGTTGTGAGTCCAATTTCACTCAGGGTAAGGCTTGTATTTAAATTATTTTAATTTCTCTGCTCTGTTAGAAAATATATAAAGCGTGGCATTGAATTCCACCACTAAACCCGTAAACACGAAAATTGGGCGCAAAACGGAGTGTCTTAAATATGTTTGGTCTGATCATCCTGCTCAGTAGGAAAAAACGTGAAGCTGCAGCAATAAGTATAAAACTTACTCTCTTGAACTATTATGTGCAATATATAAACGAATAGTTCGGTAGTTTCTTTTATTGTTTTTATATTTTCTAAAAGGTAATGTTTTTGTAGAATTAATTATCCCCCAGGTCCAATGCACGAGTTTGTTTACGGATGGCAAGCTATTGTAAACACTATGAGCATGAAGAATAACGTTGAAGTACGTAAAAGAGCTGGACTCCAGCGTTTCGCTTTAGCTGGTATCAACGGAATAACTTTGATATCCCATATCGGGGCTACTGAGATTATGATTAACGGCACCCGTACTTATTGTTTCGGGGGAGTTTCAAGACCTCCGGGAAGGAGAAGCGTTATATGCAAAGTACGTTTAAGATAATAGTTAGATACTTATGTTAAACTTCATAATATTATGGTAACAGTTTCAAATTTTAACCTTGTACCATTTTTTTTATGCCGTCGGCTTATTACATATTATTTTAATGATTAAACTCCAGGGCGCCATGTACCAAGAAGGTCGATTTTCTTGTAAGGTGCCATATCTTCGATATCCAACAGTACTAGGGTATAGGTATTGTATCGATTGGTATGCAGCTGTCAATTCTCTTGATGGAACTTATAAAAGTAAGTTAGTGTTTTTATAAATATACCTACTACATACTCTTCTACTGAAATAAATTTAATATATAATAAAAAATATTCACTTAAAGCAACATATTGCGCTCGCGGCGAATCTGTACCCAAATTTCATTACGACTACATTTGTGAAAGACGAGATGTAAAATTTCGAAGAATTAATTTAACCGATCCAAATGAAAGATTTAATATCCGAAACCCCGTGGTCCGAAGGGCCGAATACTATCGTGCTCCCTTCGATATTCTAAAAGCATGTCCTGATTGGTAAGCACTGCATTACGTAATCTATATTTATTAAATCAGCTTCACGCTGTATCCCGCACACTGCAGGGTGGGCAGGGGGAACCTAGTGTTAAGACACTCCGTTTCCCACTTTCTGCCGAATTCTAGAGGCATTGCGTATTGAGTGACAGAACTTAACGCCACGCTTGTCCTCGACACCAGAGCGAAGAAATGGAAATATAAATTTAAGTAAATATTTCATAACCTTGAGTGGGGATCGAACTCACAACCAGTCGGTTTTACAGTCACACTTTGTCACACTGCGCCACGACTGGCCTCAATCTATATTTAATAAAATAAATAAGTACACTGACACAGTTTTTAATTATCAGCTAAAAAAGTAACGCAATAATTATTTTATGTTATTTTGTATGACTAGGTACGGTTGTAACCTTAATATAGCCCCAGAAACCTTGCATCAACCTATGCCAATGGGCTTACTGGATGTTAACGAAACGGCTTTTGTAGGGCACGGTGGTAAATATTGGCTCGCTCTGTACTATACTCAGGTAAAGCTTAAAATTGTCACTTTTTATAAAGTATCGACTAATAACAGAAAGTATTTTATACAGGCACTTACTAGCATATTTAAATAAAAAAACAAAAATTTATTTAATCTAGCTTTCTACATATGCCATCTACTTCCAAGCTCATGGAGAATATCCTTGGCAATCTAACAGACCTATCGTGTCTATCGACAAAGGTATGCATAATGATTTTAATCTAAGTTATTCATATGCTTTTCTTTTTCTATCACTTATCTAAACACCCTGTACTTATTCTTATTGTATGGTTCGTTCGTGGTTATCCCAAAAAAACCGTTTGTCAAAACCATTTATATCGAGAACGTGGACGTATCAAATATGAAATGTCTATGGTCTCTTTAAGCACAGAAAAATTAAGATACTAAATCGATATAATCAAAAGATACGAGCGTTTCTGTATCGTTTTTGTTGCATTTTGTATGAAATACGCCGCGGAAAAAAAATCTAACGTATATCGATATATATATAGGTATATCGATATCGACCTACAATTATGAAATTTGGCAACATGTAAGTAGAGAACTTGTAGTACAAATACTACAAATAAAGGAATAAATCCTAAAAATAGAAATATATATATGATTGGTAAGTATGTCATAGGAAACAATCATTACAAACTGGTAATTGTAGCTGATTTCATACAAAATGAGAATGTCCGTCCGCAAAATTATATCTGTCAACTTTTTTAAGTAGATAACGTTTCACGTTCCGTTAAATTGGTACGGAACCATCGGCAGGCGACTTACACTTAACTGGTTGTTCATTATTATTCTTTCGATAAGTATGAAAAAAAAAACAATATCCAATTAAAAATGTTGTGAACAAATATTATTATTTAATTAGGTGGAATATGGGAGCAACTTCTTAAAGCGAATATTGGACCTGACATGAACTTACACTACAACTTGAATGGCATATACAACAGATACCCCGGAGGCGTAGTAATGCCTGATTTGTTGAGGAATGATGGACAGGTATTCAATAGTAGTATTATTGTATTATTGGACATGTTTATTTATCAATATTTTTTTATAAACATAACAACAATCACAAGTTATTTCACAAATATATTTTTTAATTTATGAAAAGGTAAGTATTGGTAGAATATTTTTATAAATATATTTTTTTTAGGTTCAACCGTCGAACTTTAGAACAGAAAACAGAGATACTGCTTCTGAGGATGTCATCATTGGAAATTCACACCTTTCAGCTAACGGTCCAGGTATAAAAAATAGACATTATTACATGTTATGTACATATTCTATTTACATATTTTCAAACTTTACATTATTCTATTTTAAACTCATTTTACAGGAGCTGATCCGAATGCAGGAAGCTATAAGTTTATTCATGATTCACAAATTCAGGCGAAATTCGAACATGGAAAAAATTTATAAAGTGCTTCAATATTGCTTGAAATAAAAAATCTAAAATATATCTTAATATGTATTAATTAAAAAACCAGCTGCCGCGTCTCGTCTTCTATCATATAAAGAAATAGTAATAAAAATGTGTCTGTACATGAAAAAGTTATTTATGGTAATAAAAAAAAATATTAAGTACCAACTACCTATAATTTTTTTACACAACTAATGGAAATTATAATTTTTTTGCCAGTTTGTCTACTTAATACCTGTTTGTGCAAATCTTTAAAATTAGTGGCTGGATTTAAATCAAATCTTTTTTGTTTTATAGTTGTAAGCCCTGGACAGGACTAGGTCATGATTGATTTTCATAACTGGTATCTACCTGAAGTAGAACATTTGCAGTCCATGCCCTTTGGGTATAAGTGTTCGGTTTAGCAGTCTTACAAAATATATTGAATCTGATGATTATTTTACATTGACAAATAAATATTTGAAACTATGAGAATAAAAGCAAAGGCTATCGTGACATAGTAGGGCAGCTTTACTTTTCCTCTTCACTCGCTCGCGATAAGACAAACCACGGCATTGAGTTCCGCCATTCAACAAGCATATAAAGAGTCACAAATATCACGCAAACGTACCTGACGGCCACTAGTTGCTTAATAAAATGGAACATTGAGATAATAACATCCAATTTAGTGAATTTCACCTTCATTAAGTCCTGTCTTTATATTAGAATAACATGTTAATCTGGTATTTAATGTATAGGTACCAAACTATATATGTATTTTTGTAATACAGAAATCTCAATCTAATCAAATGATGATATAAACCGCATACAACAGTGTAAGCAGAGGGAACCTAGTGTTAAGAGACTGCGTTCTCCACTTTCACATTCAATTCTGCATAGAGTAGCAGGGCTCAACTCTCGCTTTGGCTCGACACCAGAGCGAAGAAATCAATATATAAATTTAAATAAATACTTCATTTCCTTGCTTTTGCAGCCCATATTTTGTGCGCCTACGACTGACCTCTTTCTTTTAATTAATTTTATACAATTGTAAGTTACATACATTTTATAATTATTCCAATTTCCAACTGCCTTAAGTCATCCTTTGTATTAATATTATAGAATAACCTGTGGTAAAATGTATATTATCTGTAGCTAAATATATCGAATCATTTTTTATCTGTGAGCCAGCCTGACATTTTCTTTGTGCAAAGTACATTGGTTTCTCATGTAGAATCCCGTTACTTCACTTTCATAATTCGTTTAACAAAGGTATTAACTATCTGCGACGGTGAACCACTATTAGTGTCATAGCCCGTGTCGGGAATCACCAAGCGGCCAGAAGTTCAGTGACACCATTATAAAATAAAATATTGTGATTTTATTTTATCGATTTTAAACCTGCTTGTGCAATACACTGTTTTTATGCTGTTTATTTATTAGTGAGTTCTGATAACTGGCTTGCTAGCAGAAGATTTTTTGTGTAGAAGGTTCAAGCAAGGTGAGTAAAATACAACAATGTTCACTTGAGTCGAGGTCGCGTTACTACGTGTATCAAAACATTGGTTATTGATAATAAATCTCTACAATCTAAAAATATCACCATAGATTTCTGCCATACGGAGTATTGCTATTCGATTCCAGGTCAATATTATTATAAAATGCGACACGCATTATTTTTGGCTGTGAATCATCTCTTCCAGTTATAATAGTAGTGGTGTCTTATTAACAGTTTGCGAACCGTGAAATTTCCTAGTTGAAATTGAACTCATTTTCATTATAACAATGTAATCATTTAGTAAAGATTTTCATACTATGTATTATGACTTTGACACTACTTAATATTATAAATAAACAATAATCGATAATTAACAATAATCGAAAATAAAAAAAATATCAATAATTGTTTTCAGTGATCATTTGCCCAATGATATAAAACATTTAGTCTATTAGGTCTATCATTATATGTAAGATAACAAAACCTAATCATATATATTTTAGACTGTAAACAATTTCAATACTATATTCATATTAATGTTTCTAATAATTTGTATTATTTACTGTTTTAAAACTGATCTTTTTTTAATAATTCACTTTTCCTCCGTATGAGTGACTGTTTTAATTTTAATTTCTTACCTTTATTATTGTAATATTTATTTTAAATCTAATACTTAGTGATGCCTAATTGAGTTTTGTTTTACATGTCTTAATCTTATATATATTTACTTATCAAAGTTATTTTTACTTATATATTTATTAAAACCTAATAAAAGCTGATCTTTGTACAAACTGGTTAATTTAGGAACAGATAATCATATGTGAAGAGCAAAAAAATAATAGTTTCATTCTCTACAATAATGTAATTGTTGAGGTCAAAATCTAACTTATCTAAACTTATCTGTTGTAGATTGTGACAGTGTCACAGTATTGTTAGTAATTATTATTTCATACAAAATAATAATTACTAACAATATTTATATGTATATATTTGACATATAAGAAATAAAGCAATGTCAGCTTCAAGCTGTAGCCTGTACACTGCAGTGTGGTAAGCAGAGGTAAATTAGTGTTAAGAAACTTCCTATTTTCTGCAGAACTCTGGAGGCATGCCATGTTGAGTAGCAGAACTTAAGGCTGCGCTTAAAGCAATATTTCTCTATCTAAAATTCTACACAATTAATATGCTTACATTAATGCTGTATTTGACAAGGAAATTAGTTTTAAGACACTATTCCCCACACACTGCTCAATATTTGAGTCATTGTGTATGGTGTGATGAAACTATATGCTGCACTTTGTCTGGTTATGCCACAATAGAGTCAGCCTGAGTACAGTATAGACCCGATTATTTGAACCTCAATTCTATGGATTCAGGATTATCCTCACTGCCAACTGTGTACATGTATATGTGACGAGAGGTGTGATAAATTCAATCAAATTGGAAGAGAATTTGAATGTTTGAGGGACACTACAAATGTACTTACTTAAGTACTTATATATTTTGTTTTATAATTTATGCAGTAATTTTTTAAACACTTCTTTATACATTTACTATTCTTGAATTTTTATTTATCCAAATGCTTGAGAACAACAATTAGTCCAGTTAATTGGATGACAAGGATTCTATTGTAAATCAAAGTAATCCATTATCTTGAGTGGGAATTGAGCCCACAACCATTGCCTTGACAGTCAGTTGTGCAACTGCATCACAAATGCCTCAAAATTTAAGTGTTCAAAATCTATTAATATTTATATGATTCAAAGTGCTAGACATAGTTTTCAATCATTTATTTTTATCTACTGATACTTATGTCAATGAGGAAATATACCCTTCTGATGCATTATTCCCTCTATAAATTGTTGGATCTTATATACTACTCGTAGGTTAACCTTATTGATCCCTACAACTGACTGCTTTATTGTCGTTAGAAGGGCAATCCTTTGCCTTTCTACGACATACAGAGGTAGAATAACAGTGAATTCAAGTGAATAGAGGTAGAGAGAACAGTGACATCTCTTGTTATTTTTTTAAATAGTTTTGGTTCAGCTAGATCTAACATTAACATATTTAAAGACCATACTTTGAAGGTAGCACTAGTAGAATAATTTCGAATTTGGTTAAGAAGGTGTTTGACTCGGGAATATATAGTTCCAAAGGGGCTTCTTTTACCCACATTTGGGTTACAAATCCTATTCACTACTCTGAGCTCCTCATACAATGATATTAAAGTGTTTCTTCTCTTAATTATAATTGTCTTCTCTTTATGGGAAGGCTATGTTCAACGCTTAGCCAATACAATTTATTTACACAGTTAAATGAGGCCAGTCATGGCACAGCGGCATGAGGTGTGACTGTAAAACCGACTGGTTGTGGGTTCGATCCCCACTCGAGGAGATGAAATATTTATTTAAATTTATATTTCCATTTCTTCGCTCTGGTGTCGAGGTTAAGCGCGGCGTTGAGTTCTGCCACTCAACACGCAATGCCTCC
>JAAIXJ010000384.1:56888-67348 GCA_013403705.1 Heliconius hermathena | reverse complement strand
AATCAAACTTGTGATTTATATAGAAATTATCAATTAAAATTTTCAATCAAAATATATAGATACTTTCTCATGTTTAACGGTATGAGGCGAATTATTTATTTGATCGAAATATATATATATATATATATAGTGAAGCTGATATACAAATTGATTGATATCAATGCAAAATAATCAATCTTGTACTTATTACGAATCTATTTTTATTTTACACTGAATCTGCCTAAACTGTAAAAAAAATATTTATATGATTATCTGCACAGCCTCTACAATAACTAAATAAATGGTAACTTCAAAACTTACCTTGAGGCCAGTCGTGGCGCAGCGGCACGAAGTGTGACTATAAAACCGACTGGTTGTGGGTTCGATCCCCACTCCGAGGAGATGAAATATTTACTTAAATTTATATTTCCATTTCTTTGCTCTGGTCGAGGTTAAGCGCGGCGTTGAGTTCTGCCACTCAACACGCAATGCCTCCAGAATTCGGCAAAAATTGGGGAACGGAGTGTCTTAACACTAGGTTCCCCCTGCCTACCCTACTGTGTGCGGGATATAGCGTGAAGCTGATAAAAAAAAAAGTAATATACCGTTAACAAATTTAAGTTACACATGATATCCTCGTCATCACTATAATGACGTAAGTTGAAGATCTAACAAATTATATTATATTGTATTAATTAAGATGCGCTGAGTTATGTAAAAGTCGCTAACAATCGCCGCTCACTTCAGCAAAAGAGCCTCGCTCGAGTGTCGCTTATGAGAAATATTCTTTTTTGTTATATTGATACTACACGTAATTATATATTACTTGAGGCCGACGTGGTACAGCGTCACAGCGGTTGTGAATTCGATTTCCACCCAGGGAATGAGTTATTTTAATTTTCTCCCTCTGATAAGATGACAAAGAGTGATTTTCATTTAGTTCTATCGTGAGAGAATCAAGCTCTTGAATTAGGTTCCCATTGCCTACCTTGATACATTCGAGATATAGTGTAAAGCCAAAAAAACTTAATTATATAGATGGAGATATAAATGTCCAAGGGAAGTAACAAATTTTGTTGAATGAAAATTTCGTTTATCTCCAAACTTATAAAAACAAACATTAATAACATAAAAAAATATTTCTACCAGTGACGTCATATTCTTGTAATCGGCATATTTTTGCTTGTTCTCCCAATAATCGTTAAAGTGAGAATGAATTGTACCTAATAATAATAATAGCTAGGCTCAAAAAAAAACCAAAAAATATTATTTCTTACCACTTAATTTGTGTTTACCCGACTGCGGTAAAGCAAACGTTCCTTGTTCATATATTATTGATATTTACTCATGTTGTTTATATGTAATATTTCGACAATTGGAGCAAAAGTAGGCAACTTAAGTGTCTACACTAGGTTCCCTCTGCCTGTTTTTTGAGGAAAAAAATTAACGACGAGCTTTATTTCTGTTAAATAAAAATAGCATCTTATTACCACTGTTTATCGCAACCATCTAAATTATACGATATAGGTTTAACTTCGAGAATACAAATATAGAAAACCTCTTTTTACGATAAAGTAATGAAATTATTAATTCCAAGATGATTCAAATCATTTTATTTGGTTCATTTACATTTTTCGTTATCGGGTTTTAATTTATTATATTATTTTTTATTTAAAGTATTTTCGTATTGTTCATACAAAAGAAAATATTTTTTTTAGGTATAATTTTTTATTTATTTATAATAAGTATGTGCCGTGTTGACCGATAACTTTTTGCCATCTTATGGGTAGTGCCATGATCCCATTCCTGTAGAAATTTTGAGATATTTGATTATAAAAATCTGACAGGTAGTGTTCAGTGTTCTTTTGAGGTTAGCTTTATGCTTAATGAAGAGTTCTGCAATGACCGAAACACGTTGCTGACAGTAGAGGTCAGAATCGATAGTTTTACCCAGTGGCAAAAGCTCAGAGTGGATGATTTCTTTCCAATCCCACCATACACATATCATCACTTTGTTCCGAGTCATGATATGGGCAACCCCCATGATTCGACCATGATCTTTTTCACACATTCTTATCGTAAGTCAACCATTTCCCATCACCCGTAATCAACTGTTTAAGAAATGGTTCGGAATTGTTACGTTTCAACAAAGAATCGCAAATGGTAACACGTTGCGTTAGATTTCCCTCAGTGAGATCACGTGGTACCCAAATGTCAAGTTTATTCTTGTACCCAGACTTTCGTAAATGACGTAAAACATTTTTATGATTAACATCCAGTTCTTCAGCAATGTCGTAGCTACTAGTATGTCGATCTTGGTCCACTTTCTCAAAGATGTATGACTGATTTTATCTGTGACAGGGCGTCCAGAGCGAACCTCATCTTTCACACTAATATTTCCAGACTTGAACTATTATTACATTTGTGCTACTCTTATTAATACTGCATTAGGTCCGTTAACCGCATTTTTACCTTTTTTGTAATAAAACCTTAAATTGTACCGAATTTCTTCGTCATATACGTTCATTTTGTTTATTTGAAAAACAATAGAAAAATGGCGGGAACTAGTTTTTTTTTATTGCATCTTCAGAATGTCCCATTTACTGGATATTAAGCCAGCCAGTTACATTCAGTACAGCCAAAGAGGTTTTATTACTAATAATACATTCAAAATACGAAAATACTTTTGCCCCGACCTATCATGTTGCTTTATTTAATAAACAATTTCAAATAATAATCATTTTTTGATCACACACACACGCCCTGCAAAATATACCAAATATAATCTCTAACAAATCAATCTGTTAAACATATCTATCATCTAATTCACGCCAGGTGACGACACATGTTTGTACATAATATTTATAAAAAATATAAAGAAATGACGCCATCCTAGCACAGATGGAAAATATCTGACATGTTTATATTCAAAAACTATAAACGATACTCCTGGTCTGATCAGATAAAGCGTTGGGTGCTATCTTCATCATCGCTAGATTCTCACTTTTACGTGTAAAGTTCAAATATTAAATAAATTACAGTCCTCACGAAACTGTTTAAGCTTTTACAGTATTACATTTTCGTCTGGCGAATTACCATATTATATTACTCTTTATATACGTCAGTCAATTTTCAACAGACTTGAAATATTATTATTCATCTATTTTGTTACCTGCTACTGTTACTTTTTATATAATAATTACATTTACATTATACCTTGTAAGAAATATCAATAGAAAAAAACTATTATGCTACTATGCTTAGAAAGAATTTCCTTTACTACTATTTTCATACTTCATGGCCCCAAGATAGGATTTTTATTATTCTAGACTAAAATCTGTGTATATATATATGCATATCGTAAGAGCTTACTGTTGTAATAATTGGTTACGATTTTTTTTACAACTAACAATTTAGAAAATAGATATTTGTTGTATATATAGAGTATTCATAATAAATAACGTTTTAATTAGTTTAACATTTAAATTAGTTTCACGCTGTATCCCACCCAGCAACTGTAACACAGCAAAGTGGGAAGAGGGAACCTAGTGCGAACACACGCCGTTCCCCACTTTCGCACGAATTCTTGGGGGCATTGCGTTGTGTGGCGGGACTCAACGCCGCGCTTTGCCTCGACACCAGAGCGAAATGGAATTATAAATTTTTAATTTAAATAAATATTTCATTTCCTCGAGTGGGAATCAAACCCATAACCAGTCGTTTATAGTCACACTTTGTGCCACCTGTATAGTATTCATCTTTAATCATTTTTAATTAACTTATTTTTAAGCCTTTGTATGTGATAGGTTTTTATTATATTTAAAAGTCTGGAAGAAAAAATATATTGTTTATTATTTATATAAATTACGTTATATAAACAATAATATAACACCGGAAACTATGCAATCTGGGTGATGTTTCGTAAAAGGCCAGGAAGGTTAGACGCCTGTAGGAATTCTGAGCACCTAAATAATAATAGCAGTATATGCTTTCGTATTAATGTAACTGATAATATGATAATAATCCTATCGCCAGTGACTATTGAAGTACATACTGAGAGGTTCATAAAAATGTAAATATATAATTCGTTCATTCTCTATTAAAATACCTATGAGAGTTTTACGAGTTTAGCCTCTAAAAAAACCTATCTATTTCTGTAGCAAATATAGAAACGTTAAATTTGAAAAAAAATATACAAAAATAGAATATTTTTATAAATAATAGCTCGAAGGTCACGTTTAAGTTACCTAAGCCTCCGCAATTTACTTTTACCTTAGTTTCGCTAAACCCATTGTTAGTTTTTTTATGGAAAACTATTGTTACACTTTTTTATTAAACTTTTAAATTTTTATTCTAAGAACAATTTTACAATTAACAAGTTAATGTTTATTGTGAGGTCAGTCTTGGCTCAGGGGCACAAGCGTGCGACTGTGAGGTTGTGGGTTCGATCCCGCTCGAGAGAATGAATTATTATTTATTAATATTTTTATTTCTTCGCTCTGATACCAAGGCAAAAACCCGGCGAAGTTCCCGAAAAATTCGGCGAAAAGTGGACAACGGAGTGTCTTAACACTGAGTTCCCTCTGGCTACCCTGCTGTGTGCGGGAACAGCGCGAAACTGATTTATTTAATTTATTTTTTTATATAAAAAAAAAACATTTTAAAAACAAGTTTATACAAATACTGAAAAACGCAATTCGTGTTTGTAGCAACCAGAGGTGGTTGCTACAAACACGAACGAAAATTTCTACTTTGAAACAAGGAAAAAAATGTCAATTCTATTTATATATTGTAATACTTTTATTGAATATTTTATTTGTAGTTATTTATTTATCAAGATTTTGAGAATTTCTTTTTTCTAGTGATATTTTTTATTTGTGTTTAAAAAATCTTTGAAAATTGCATCTGTGTTTATTGTATAGTAAACTTCATTAAATCGTCAGAAGGGTTCTTATATTAATAAAATAATATAAAATGGTGTCATATAGCAATTTTTTTAATTATATGCTCAACAGATCATATTTTGTTGAATTTTTGTTATTTAACGTCGGTTTAATTGCAAGACTGGACTATTTACACAAATATATAGGGTAAATTTTGCTTTATTTTGAGGCATATCAGGGAGAGGTGGATGTCTTTGCTCAAATCCCCACTTTCTAATCTCTGCTAAGTATAATATTTAAAACAATAAAGCATATATTTCTTCTCGTGTCCTGAAACTATTTACTGTATTATATTATGTAACCTTAAACAAAGTTAATATATACATGAGAGCTCACGTGTCTCCTATCTCTTCATAGCCAACACACCTCGGGGCCGTTTGCTGGCTTGGAAGTAATATAGGTCAAAACAAACACGAACTGCATATATCATTCATTACAAGCAGCTTTGGGGAGAAAAATGTGCATACTGAACTCAAAGGGCAAAACGAATGTCATCATTTATTTAATGTTCTGAATAATTAAGAGATAAATACATTAAAGGGAATAAATTTGATTTTGAAATAATTTCTTAACCCAGATAACAACCCTTATTACAAGCAATATGCCATTTTGTTGTTTTAATATATGAGGCTTAGCTAAGTAAATCTAATAAATCTTCCTCTTATAATGTTCACCTGTCATACGTGAACATTAGTTGTATGTAGGTCGCAACTTTGTTAGCATGGGTAATAAGATATAAAACCCATTTTTTCTCGTCCCTGCAGGAATCTTAAAAAAAATCTAAATTTAAAAAAAATCTCCAAGAGAGAATATCTATCAGACCTTGCATTATATGCAAATGTGTTCTTTTAAGACGTAGCTTTTTAAGTTGAATATGGCCTTTTGAAGAAGCTTTAGTAACATTTTCCGAACAGATTCACTTGTACTATAGCATATTTTTTTTGTTAAATACTAGATGAATATTTCATATAGTATATCTTTATGCATCCTAATTATTTATTTTTTCCTTTTAGCGTAGTTATTTTGTCTACTAATTTAAAGCTCGCTGATAAAATATTCCGAATAATTTATAAGTGCTATTGATTCTGCCGACACAGCTGTATTGATTTTCCTGACCACTCCAACTATCTGTTCCTGTGTTTTCCCGGAATCCCCAATCGGATACATTAAGCGACCCGATTCATTCTTGATATTTATCATGATTTATTTTGACATAAAACTATTTAATAATAATATGTGTTTATTATTATCTATGTTACAGTCAAACTAGCTAGCTTGGACAAGATAATACTCTTAAGGCTATAGTCAAAACCAAAAGAAATAAATTAATAATTAGTACGGCCTGTGATTAAATTTGTTTTAGTCTAACTACAGAAGTTTCTAATTTTTAAGTTAAACTTCGAAAAAAAAATATTATTTTTTGGGCGTTGCCTAGTCTATTCGAAAAGCGACTGTCAGACACGGCCAAACGTTGGTTTGTTTTCAAAGGGAAAAAAAGTATGAGTATAGAATCTTTTACGCTAATTTCTCTAAGAGAAATTAGCGTAAAAGATTCTATATTTGGGGCGACAAGGCTTTATAAATAAAAAATAAATAAATAAATAAACGTTTTTTTATCACCATTTACACTTTCATAAATACAAGTTATCTTAACTAATACATCAAAATTCTTTAAAACTTAATACATTAAAATTTATATTAATATAGGATAGCCATACAGCTAGTTCAATTTTTGTGGATGCCCCTGTAACCGTACTAGGAGACCTGTATTACGGCATACAGTACCGACCCTTCAGAATTGGTTTTATTATCAAGTAAATTCTAGACAAACAATAAAGTTAATAGTAGAAGTTTAAAGTGATTAGTAGCAAAAAGTAAGTATAACGTATGTATATAGAAATATACGTTTGTGTGTTTGTTTTTCTGAGAAAGTGGGGAATTTGCAATTATTTTTAGGATGTATATTTTGATGTATTGTGGATTTATATTTTATATGCATATATATTCTCATTTAACATAATACTAAATTTAAATATCTGTCGTACGGTCAGTATTCAATAACACCGATGTAACTCGGAAGTCGGAGATAACAAAAGCATTGAAAGTGCAGGTTTTGAGAAATAAACGTTGCGTAATCTTTTGGGATTTAATATTTAGGAAATTACGAATTACAAAAAGATGAGTTGCGAAAATTAATTACGAGATACATTTACGTATTATGTATTTATCTTTTATAAAAAACCGTTTTTTTCAATGCAAGCTAGTTAGATTAGGTTTTTTATAAAATTACATAACTAAAACTGTATTTAAAAACAGCTAAATATAGCCGCGGTGGCGGTAGTACATAAATACCGTTATGACATTTAGAATTGCACAATACAAATAATATATGCCTCACGATGTGAGAATAAAGGCTTTTTTCTATTTGAATTATGAACATATTTACTGTAATAAATTGTACTGTTTTTACAGTAAAATTTAGTAAGAGATTTTAATACCTAAATGAAATTTGGCTGTTCAAACCCGATTTCTTGACATAAATTTTTGACGTTGACTTGACCAAATCCTATACTCGGTTCATTATGGCATGAGACAAAATGTAAACAAAAAAATTCTGTTTCTCAAACTTTATTGTATTTTTTTATTTGTATTTAATTTATTTAACGTGGATTTTTGTATATACAGCATTATTGCTTGTTGTGCTTGAGAATGTTATGTATAAAATATCTTTGTGTAAAATAAGAATAGCAAAATGTACAAGTTTTACTAAAAGTTACTTAACTATTAGGATAATAAAACTTAATATATCTACTATTCAATTATTTATAAGAAATCGATGGCGATGGTAATGAGGTGATGTCAAACGGCCTGTTGTTTTCTTTTCCTTTATAATTCTATTTTCAGTGGCTCATGATAATCCCATAATTTCAGCAGTTTTATTGATAATATCGCATTTATATGGATACAAATTTTCCGGCTCCGTTTCTTCTACGTGTTTAAGCACATTAATAATAGTCATTTTTTCCAATGAATTCATTGGACATTTCTTTGATCGCTTTTTCTTCGGTGAAGAAAAAGTGCAAGCGTTGCTTGGTCCAGGTTTACTCATGTTCTAAAGTATGAAAATATCAACAAAAAACAATACAAAATATAACAAAAACAGAACAACCAGAAAATAATTTTAAACTTAACAAAACTTTTAAGTTTCTTACTTAAAAAAACAACAAAAATAAAAATAACAACGAAATCATGAAAATTCAATAAAAATAACTGAAAATGGTGGATATAATCTGACGGATGACAAAATGTTCTAATTTTAATAATATTAGAACAATAATGTTGTAATATAAATATTAATTACGATATATAATTTATTTTTATGATATTAAAATGTGTCTGAAGTTTGAGAAGAAGTTGACTTTTAGGTGTTTTTACATGTTACAATGTACATTTTAGGTGTTTTATCATGTACATATTTAAAAAATATTATTGAAATTAAACAAAAACCGGGTGAATACCAACATTTTTAAATTTTACTTTTTATTTACTATATATAGAGTGTGCAATTTTATAATAATATCTCAATAATTATTTCCGACGACATTCAAATGTAACATACGTTTGGCATTTATTTTACCTTTCCCTAACCGTCCAGAATTTACTAACAAAAATAATTGGATATTATAGGATAGACATTTTGTAAAAAAAAATCCGGGAACGGAGTGTCTTAACACTAGGTTCCCTCTGCCTAACCTACTGTGTGCGGAATACAACGTGAAGCTGATTTAATTTTTTTAATTTAAAGTGTGTCCGGGCTAATCTCAGGAATACTTTATGATCCGATTATTATCTACTTTCACTGGAAAACATAGGAGGTTGTGGAACAACTTATAGGCTGCTTCTTATCTTGATATTTCAGGGGGAAGGTACCGCCCAGATAGATATGAAATAAAACAACCTTTTTCCTTTTTTAACATTTTTTTAAAATGTTATTCCACAGTTAGGTTAGGTTAAAAATATTTATTTAGAAAACGTATAAAAATTTGAACGTAGCAGGACTCGACTAAGCCATTCGTTCGAGTATATACAATAACGTATGGCTTAGTGGTCAGAGCGCCTGGTCGGCTTCCAGGAGGCGCGGGTTCGAGTCCAGCTACGTTCAAATTTTTATACGTTTTCTAAATAAGTATTTAACTTTTTTCCTTTTAGTTACCACTATCGTACCTATAACAGTATACATAACTAAAACTTTATCTTATCCAAAAAAAAATAAGATTAAATAAAAATTACTAGCAGGCGACACCGCGGGCATAGTAAGACTGAGGTTAGGAACATCTGATGAAGAGTCATAACGCTCCAGATAAACTATATGAAATAATGAAATGTCATAAGCATTTTTCATTGACATATACGAATTAATGTCAAAGGAGTATTTGATGAAGGACTATAAAATTTTAGGAAATTGTAAAATGCCATTTTTGCCAAAGATATTCAGTGTGGTGGACAATTTTAATTGACTAATAAATTGCAACTCAATACGCAATAGACAACGGAGAACGGAGTGTCTTTCCTTACATGCTGCAAGCTTCTATCACAGCGAGTGGCAGAGAGAGAGAGAAAGAGCAGTATGTCAAAAGTCACAAAGGCCACGCGAACAAACTAACAGGAGGCCACTAGTTACATATAAAAACAAAATATAACATCTCATGCACGAGTAGAGTACTATGTACGTAATTTATATTGATACATCGTTAAATGTGTGGTTCGTTTACTTTAATTAATTAGTGGCTTTTCCAAACAGAATACGGACCTGTATAATTATAAAATTGAAAAGTGCTGTTATTTTGTTTGTGCTAGTGCTGTATAAATATAAACAGTATATTTACCAATCTTTAGTTTTACAGAGACTATATATTATATAATTAATAGAACCACATGACTACTTATTCTGTTTTATTAAGTACCTAAATAAATACATTTCTTCTTTTTTTTATTATTTTTAATAAATTTATTTTTATTATTTTAATAAATTTATTATTGTCAATAAAAAAAATAATAAAAATTTGTTATCTCTTCTCTATATATAATAAGACAGTAAAAATATTTTGTCTGTACATTTAGTAATTTTGACTGAAATGGATAGAGGGACACTTAAAAAGAATAATAGAAAACAAAAATATTTTCTTTGAATTTTTTGTCTGTCTGTCTGTCTGTCTGTCGATATATTTATGTCCGCATTTTTCTCTGAAAGTACGGAAAAGATTTACTTAAAAAAAATCACCAATTGCTTTGTTTTAACTCAATTTAACTACTAAAGTTTGGTTTATCAAAATCGGTTCATTAAAAAAAAGTTATCTCCATTTGAATGAACTCAAGGCATTAGTTTGCCTGCGAATGTTATATAGCAATCGCGCTGGTAAGATTCCTGGCTAAAGAATGATATTCGAAACGTCTTGGTTATATGACTGTTGATAAAAATATATATTTTTGAAGCACTATTATACAATATTTTATACAATAAAGTAAACAAAATTGAAT
>JAAIXJ010000384.1:0-54946 GCA_013403705.1 Heliconius hermathena | reverse complement strand
CTCGACACCAGAGCGAAGAAATGGAAATATAAATTTAAGTAAATATTTCATCTCCTCGAGTGGGGATCGAACCCACAACCAGTCGGTTTTGCAGTCACACCTCGTGCCGCTGCGCCACGACCGGCCTCAAATATTTATTTAAACCTATATTTCCATTTCTCCGCTCTGATATCGAGGCAAAGCGCGACGTTGAGTTCAGCCACTTAACACGCAATGCCTCCAAAATTCGGCAGAAAATGGTTGCTGCGGCGCGCGGGATACAATGTGATTTTTTCAATGAAAATATTTTTGGTAATTTTTTTTTAGGTATATATATTATTAATTATTATTACATCTTTGATAACAATCAACAGCATAAGTAAAGCTTAACTAACGGAAGTCAAAATCACATTCAATAAACTAAGAAAACCATACATAGGTATACAAACAAAATAAATTCAGCCTCGATCTCTAACTGATGTAGGGTACTTGAAAAATTATAAAATTTCAGCGATTTATTCAGCAAGATGTAATTTTTCAATATGAGTACTAATTCGTTGTTTGCACGTTATAATTGTGTGAAAATCAAATGTAGATGCAGGTGTATGGGTTTGTGTGACGTCGATTTTTTAATGAGGAACAGCGATACCGCTCGCATTCGCTTCTTACCCCTTTGGCACTGAGTACGTCCCATGTTAGCGTTGTGCAATCTATGATGCCTTACTGTTTAAAAGCTTGTTTCTTCTATAGACCACGACCTGGCTGCGAGGAACCTGGTTAGGTCCTACGTAAATATACGTATATTTTATAAATTTTACATTTATTCTTGGTTGGGTACAAATATAATACATATTGATAACTGATTGATTGGATCATTTTAGTTATAAGTCTACTTTGAAAATGGAATAACTGTAATAATTTTTTATAATATCACAGAAAACATTTTGAATATTTTTTTTTTATTTTGGTTAATTAAATTTGATATTTTTTCTGTAATGATCGCCGTTTTATAAATTATTAAATTTTCAAAAGGCTTAACATTTCCTCTATTATAATTAAAATTAGTAAAAAATATGTTAATTTAATCTAAAAAAATAAAGAAAAAAGATATAAATGACAATATTACGAAAAAATGCCAAGAAATTGTGAAGCTTCATCTTAATTTTGTTGCAGGGGTGCTGGAGATGACTGGCACAGACAATATCCGCTTTAGCGGACACACCCTCGACAAGGCCACCAAGGCTAAGGTGACCTTGGAAAACTTCTATACGAATCTCATCACACAACACTATGAGAGAAAACAGAGGTAATTTTGCTTTCCTATTCTCAAGTTTTGACACATCTCCCATGTTTGTGGGGAAACCAGTAAGAACTTTTTGTTCTTGTATCAGTCTCATTACCATCATTGTACATCACATAACAACCAATCTACAATTTTTCGTAATGTCAAATAGGTTAAATATAGATGATATATTTATTTTAGCCCTCGACGAAAAGGGTGTCATAAGTTGTCATATCTGTTTGTCTGTGGCACCGTAACTCCTAAATTAATGAACCCATTTGAGTGCGGCTTTTTTTAAATCGAAAGCTAGCAATTTAAGAGGTACAAGCAAGATGAGTTGCCCAGACGAGGTAGCATTTTTTTAGTGTGTCTAGTGACATAATCAGTTAGAAGACGAAAACGAAAAAGAAAATTATCATTATATTTTTTTTTTCAGTTAAATATTGTAAATGTCATGCACAATTTTCTCGCAGCTTCATTATTTTCCCTTTTAGCGAAAGTGCAGTGAAATATTCCCATATTGACGCATAAATGCTTTGATTTACTATGGAAAATATATCATATTTGACTGTCATTGAATATCTAGGTTGGAGAAGTTAGAGGAGACCTTAAAAGACGAGGGCCTAACGGAGAGTCAAAAGCAAGAAAAGCGTCAACAACATGCACAGAAAGAGACGGAGTTCCTCAGGCTCAAGAGATCGAGGCTGGGAGTCGAGGACTTCGAACCCTTAAAGGTATATTATCACTAAGTAGTCTAAATGTAGTATATTAACCAATTGTATAGTGACAGGGCAAACTTTTATTGCGTATCAAAAGGAGAACTAAGAATATTGGTCAAAATCAAATCAGTCAAAAAAAACAGCACATATTATGCTAATAAGTTACAGGTGATAAATTATTTTTATAAAAGCAATCTAAAGAAAATAATAAATTTAATCATGCTGTACGTATTTATTACAATCTATAGATGTGTGTTTGTACAGTTGAATAGAGTTGAATAAGTGTAAATATCATTATCATTTTAATAGGTGATAGGGCGAGGTGCCTTCGGTGAGGTTAGGCTAGTACAGAAAAAGGACACTGGTCATGTATACGCAATGAAAATACTCAGGAAGGCAGATATGCTTGAAAAGGAACAGGTAATATTTTTTACACATACTCTTGATATTAATAGAATGTAAATAAATCAAAGTATATTGTACGTAGATATTCAGATCTCAAGGAAAACTAAATTAAGAAAATTTTCTATAAAATACATTTGGAATTTTTGCTTGCGGATTTGAGCTCCGCCACTCAGCACGCAATGCCTCCAGAGTTCACCGGAAAGAGGGTTGCGGAGTGTCTTTACACTAGCCTTCCTCTGCCTACCCTGCTACAGGCGGGGTACAGCGTGAAGCTAAAAAAATGTTTATTATTAATATGTAGATCTAATATTGCAGTGCATTTCATTGAAAGTGCCTTTCTTATTGGATAAGAAATGCGTTGCTTGTTGGTTTCGGAACACCATTTTACGTTCTTAGGATGATTTAAAATTAAAAATCAAATGAGTACATTATATAATATTCCTTTTCTTTCTTAACAAGATATTATATTACCTTTCAAGGTGGCACACGTAAGAGCCGAACGTGACATTCTAGTGGAAGCCGATCATCAATGGGTAGTCAAAATGTATTACAGTTTCCAAGATCCTATGAACCTGTACCTTATTATGGAGTTCCTGCCTGGTGGTGATATGATGACTCTCTTGATGAAGAAAGATACGCTGAGCGAAGAGTGTGCCCAATTCTACGTTGCCGAGACTGCATTAGCTATAGACAGCATTCACAAGCTTGGATTCATTCACAGGTAAAATTAATATTACATATTATCAGGAAAACAGTTTAGTTTGTCACGAATACGTAAAAAGAAATCTTAAGGAAATTTCTTATAAATTTGTCATAACAATATGCTTAATATAAAATATTTCACAATAATAACAAATGTTAAGTTTCCGGTTTTGTTTCCTGTTATCATTTTGTCCCATTTTCATGTTGCAACGACATTATGTTGTCTTGTTATGCCGTCAAGCAATTTTCTTTTGCATTACGTGCTCGATACGGCCAATTAAATGATAAAGTACTTTTATAAGTCTATAGGTTTCGATGTTTTTTGCTGTACTTCTGGCTATAGGTTAAATGATTCTTAATTATATTTACTAAATATGCTCTTCCGATTCAATCGTCATGAGAAGTGATAATTTTTATAGAATATTATATATACTACACATTTTTAAAGTGTTATTCACAAGTAACGTACTGTTAACAACATAAATGTATTGTAACGCGCCTATAATAATTTTGACGTACATAGCACAACATAATAGGCGTTTAAAGCTTTATGGTCAGAGCGCTAGGACGGTGTCCGAGAGGTGCGAGTTTGAATCCCGCTATGTAAATTTTTTTATACGTTGTCATTATCAAAAATCATTGGTGCCAGTTCTATGTCATTAAGAAAGATCACCATTACTAGTTTTTCTCATTTATATCCCATGTATTATGTTAATTGTATTTTTATTATATGTGTAGATTACAATATATATTTAAATGTTACAGGGATATAAAGCCAGATAACCTACTGCTGGACGCTCGCGGTCACATAAAGTTGAGCGACTTCGGTCTTTGTACGGGACTGAAGAAAAGTCACCGCACTGACTTTTACCGTGATTTATCCCGGGCCACGCCTTCAGATTTCAGTAAGTTTGATTTTTTGTATTTTTTTTTTTTATAATAGGAATAAATTATCCATAAATTGTGTTACTTGTCCTTGTCACATCTGGGCCCGTTTTACATATTTATATTTTAGAAATTACTTAAATAAAATAGCGATTCTGAAATTATTTTTGTATATTATTTCTTTAAAATGTGATGTCTCAAAATTTGGGATCCCTCCATACTATCGTCTTTGTTCACACTTCGTCGACCGCCTCTACCATCCTTGATATATTTTTTTAAATTATGAATGGCCCTAACTGCCTTAACTAACCGACTTAAAAACTTGTCTTATACATTATAATAACTATAAGGTATATGAGGCCAGTCGTGGCGCAGGAGCACAAAGTATGACTTCTTAGAACTTCTATAATGTAAAACCGATTCGTTGTGGATTCGATCTCCACTCGAGGAGATGAAATATTTATTAAAATTTATATTTCCATTTCTTCCCTCTGATGTCGAGTCAAAGCGCGGCGTTGAGTTCTGCCAGTCAATACGTAATGCCTCCAGTATTCGGCAATGGAGTGTCTTAACACTAGGTTCCCTCTGCCTACCCTACTGTGTAGTGCAGCCTGCAGGGTGAATCTGATTTATTTTTTTATATTATGAGTTGAGAGAGCTCTAATTGAAATTTTATAAAATAGTATTTATGATACAATTTTAGTTGGAATATTGTTTTTTATCAATTTTAAGAACAATTATAATTTTTGAATAAAAGTTTCAAAAATATTGTTTTAAAACGTTTTTCTTCTTAGAACTCTATAATATAATACAAGAATTGAATGTAGCATATTTAGTTGATGCGGCGGCACAGCGTCTGACGGTGATCACGGTGTATATGCTAAGGTTATGGGTTCGATTCCCACTTGGAGAAAGAATTGTTTTCATTTTCTCGAATCGGTAACAAGACGAGGCTCGGCGTTGAGCTTTGCCACTTGACTCAACACACAATATACGAAGATTATAGATACGAAAATTGGGACAGAGTGTCTTAACACTAGGTTTTCTCTGCCTACTCTGCTTTATGCGGGATACAGCGTGAAGATGAAACGAAATACTATTATACATGCACTTATATTCGAACACCCCGCTTAATATAAAGGACAGATTTCTTTTCAGTATCAACGTCGAGCTCGCCGATGGACTCAAAACGTCGGGCTGAGTCTTGGAAGAGGAATAGAAGGGCACTCGCCTACTCTACTGTTGGGACCCCGGACTACATTGCACCCGAAGTATTCCTACAGACCGGATATGGTCCACAGGCGGACTGGTGGAGCTTAGGAGTTATTATGTGAGTACTACTTTTTTATAATATGTCAATTATTCTTAATTTTATATATGTATGAAATGCGAATGATACTTTATTAGTTTGTTACGCTTTCATGTGTAAATTATTCTACAGAAATAATGAGAGCAACAGTATCTGTATATTTTAACATAATATAATATTATAATTAAGGCCCATTTTGCGCTGCTACATGAAAAGAATGCTAAATGCAAGGAACATAAAGCTTATGCGAAGGAAATCGCGGCCACTCCCTAGTGTTAGTGTGATATACAGTTATGATCAATTCTAATTGTGCCGTTTGAATCAGCCATCCATCATGAGGTTATCGTTTACACAGTGGAATAACGTCTTTTCACGCCATGGTTCGATCCCCACTCGGGGGAATTACATTTCAATGATTTACGCTACCCCGCTCTGCTAAGACAAGCTACTCAATATGCAATGTCTTGATTTCGAGCAAAAAACGGAGAGTGCAGTGTCTTGATACTAGGTACCCCTTTGCCTATTTTCTNAGAACTAAAGAAATAAAAATATTTATGAATAACAATTAATTTCCCAAAGTAGGAATCGAACCTACAACCGTCGCGTCTACAGTCACATGCTTGTGTGATTGCGCCGGTCTATTTTCAAATTATGAGGTAAAGCCAGGTACGTATGTGTATAATGGAAATATGGTATAATGGAAATATTAAATGAATTGCGATATATTTAATTTCTATGAAACATGCTTATTTTTATAATAGTCGTCCGCTTCGTCCTGATTGTGACCTAGATATGCTTGGCGAATTTTGATGTGTTATTTTGTATGTTGCTTTTATTCATTTAATATTTCCATTATACCATATTTCCATTATACACATACGTACCTGGCTTTACCTCATAATTTGAAAATAGACCGGCGCAATCACACAAGCATGTGACTGTAGACGCGACGGTTGTAGGTTCGATTCCTACTTTGGGAAATTAATTGTTATTCATAAATATTTTTATTTCTTTAGTTCTGGTAACAAGGCAAAGCGCAAGCTCTCTACACACAATGCCTTGTAAATTCAGCGCAAACTAGGGAACGGAATATCTTAACACTAGATTCCCTATGCTTTGGCCTGCTATTTGCGGGATACACCGTAAAACTAAAAAAATACTATAATTCAGCTGTCACTTTAATAAATAAATACTGAATATTACAAAGCTGCTAGCGTTGTTTTTTATTATTAACTAATATGCTACGTATTGTTTACCTGTATGCTTTTGCTTCTACCGTAGCTTTTTTAATTGTCCCTTAAATGTGTTAATTTAATAATAACTTTTGTTTTACATTGCAAAAAATATTCGCTTTTATTATTTTCCATATATTTGTATTGTGTTGCTGGCTTTTTTTATATTATATTAGATAACAATTGAAACAACAACATACAGCTTGTTCTGTTATCATATTACTCAACACGTTATGTTTCTACTTCGGGGAAAAGTGTGGAACATAGGTCTTTGACACTAGGTTATCTCTGGCTATGGCTCAATGTGTATTATTAAACAAAATCACGTGCTCTATCGTAAAAAGATATAATTTGGAAATTAGATATTAACAAGGAGGCCAGTCGTGGCGCAGCGGCACTCAAGGAGATGAAATGCCTCCAGAACTCGGCAGAAAGTAGGGAACGGAGTGTCTTAACATTAGGGTCCCTCTGCCTATCCTCCTGTGTGCGGGATACAGCGTGAAGCTGATTTGATTTATTTTAATTTTTAAATATTACCAAAAATCATTAATAGAATTATCGCGTAAACCCACCCATCCATGCGAAATATCAATGCTATGCTTAGAAAATTAAGTATTTTATATTATTATTGTTTCTTCCTATTACTTGGTTGCTGAGCTACCGGTGTTTTTTATAAATTTATGCTTGACAATTTTTATATTTCACGACTTGTTTCTTTTTACATTAACTTTTAGGAAACTTATTTATAATATTTAGGTCGAAAGCGTAATTACATTGAATTAATTATACTTGTCATTATTGTGGTTTCAATCCCACACATGAATTGGTCATATTTAAATTACGGTAAAACGGCGTTAAATTTCGGCACTAACACCCTCGTTCTTAAGACAATATGCAGTATAGTGTTGAGAGCAATGTCTTGACATTGTGTTATCTTTGTGTGAAAATAAATAAAAATTAGTGTTTTATATAATAGCTCTCATTTTGACTTTATTTTATTTCCATATTAATAATAGTTGTAAAGAATAGTTTTAAGTTCCGCTGCCATATGCGAATTACAATGTACTCTTAAAATAGGCTATCACTTGGTTTTCTCCTAATTTGAAATAACTTTTTAATTAACATGCTTACCTATATTTAATTGCTGCATATTTCACTAAAAATACAACGTCTATATGGCATTATTTTTCTTATTTTTTTTGCTGATGCTTATATACAAATTTGTTCATTTATCAAGGTCATTCATGTTTGTATTTCTTTCGTTTTGTGAAAAGTTAATAAAGATTTAAGGTCTTCGTGACGCAGTGGCATAAGCACATGTATGTAAACGCGACGTTTGTGGGTTCGATTCCCACTCCTTTGAATGAAATATCTAATATTTTCATATATTCCCTGTGGTAACAAGACAAAGCGAGATGAATTGCTTTTTCGTTAAAAAATCAGCGGTGCACGGGGATCACTAGGTTCTCCCCGCTGCTTGCGGAATACATCGTGAAGCTGAAAAAAAGAAAAAAGATTTCTTTTCAAAAAGAGCTTCATAAATATAACCACATTGTGGGTTCACAATTTAGTGGGTAAACAATTTAGGACACTAAAATTGGCATTTGGGAACGTTTTTTAATAAATATTTACATGAAGTGCATTTACTAAATATATAAATATGGCGAACATCAACTATTATTAAAGCAGGCGTAAATCTATTATTGCATCGATCAAATAAGGTGGTAATTAACCGATTTCCGCAATATATCGTTTTCCTTATTTCGTACTAATAAGAAATACTAAGCTTAACGCTGTATCTAGGATAGAGTAAAGTAGGCACTGGAACCTAGTGTTAAGACACTCTTTCTACACTTTCCGGCCGAATTTTCGAGGCATAGCGTATTGTTATCAGAAAGTGAAGTTACATGCTTGTGTCACTGCTCCACAACAGCCTCACGGTACTAAGAAGTGATTTCAAATATTTTATATTATTATGTAATTATATTTTTTTATACTCCATTACCAGACTATTTTTTTTTTCGCTAATAAAATTTTATAATTCTCTTTGGGTTCATCATTCAACACTCATTGTCTGTTAATAATATGAAGCGGGAACAGGCACAAAGTATAAATACTTAAGATGCGTAAAAAAATATGAATAAAAAAATATTATATAATTATTTTATTTTAAATTATTTTGCCGTATGATTCCTTTATTTATTTGTATTATTTAAACTACGCGTGACTATTGACTAACAATTATAATAATATAAATAATATTATTATTATTAATATTAATAATATAACACTGTCGATGTAATTTAACAATTTAATATGATTTTTAATTGTTTTTATTTAAATAATAAATAAGCTGTGGTTGCGAAATGTAAGAGATATAAATTATATTAAATAAATTCATTATATTTTTCACATTATATCTACATTAAATAAATATCAAATTGAAACGTTCCAGGTACGAAATGTTAATAGGATATCCACCATTTTGCTCCGAGTCGCCACAAGAAACATACAGGAAGGTGATGTCTTGGCGGGAATCCCTGACTTTCCCTCCAGAAATTCCAATTAGCGAAGAAGCTAGAGACACGATACTGCGCTTCTGTTCGGAACCTGATCGCAGGTAAACCTTTTTAATTACATACTAGCGACCCACCGGCGGCTTCGCCCGCTTAAATTATTGTAATATTATAGTCAAATTATACAAAATCTTTATATAAATTCTATACACCAGAATAGCACATAGGCTAGTATATAGGCTATTCCGGTGTATAAGCTATACTATTGTTAAGTTTATGTAAGTCCGTTTAGCAGCTTGTGCGTACAAGTGGAACAAACGTCTATATACATCGTCATAAACTTCGAGATTATATTATATAATATTAGTAGAATATGTATGGAAGAGCGCCTAACACAACGAGCTGTTACAAGGTCTTATAATTTTGAATCTGTAGTCATGTTTTTTTCTTAATATTAAACTTGTATACTTAATTATATAGCTTAGTTTTTCCTATATAAATATTTTTTTGTTATATTGCATAGTTTTTTCTTAATAATGTAGTCTATGGTAAAAGTAGTTTAAAAAAAGACAGAAGTCAGGAGAGGCCGCGTAGCAACTCGAATGTAGACACTTAAAAATATTAACATCTTAAATATTCCTTAACAATATTTCCAGGCTAGGTTCACAGCGTGGCATAGAAGATGTTAAATCAGTTCCATTTTTCCGCGGCGTGGACTGGAGCCACGTGCGGGAGCGCCCGGCCGCCATTTCAGTCGACGTACGCTCCATAGACGACACGTCGAACTTCGACGAGTTCCCCGATGTCAAGCTCGAAATACGTGAGTGAAATGTTTCCTATGATATTATGTTTTAAATAAAAAACAAAAACAGCTGGGCAGTAGTAGTAGGCAGAGGTTACATAGTTCTAAGACACTCCGTTCTACACTGTCCGCCGAATTTTTGGAGCCATTACGTGTTGACTAGCGGAACTCAACGCCGGGCTTTTATCTTGTTGCCAGAGCGAAGAAATGAAAATATTAATAAATAATGATTCATTCCCTCAAGTCAGGATCAAACCCACAACTGAAACGTTAACAATAACACTCTTGATAAGTACTTTACTTTTTTATATAATTGGGTAATGAATTAAATAATAAATATTTGCTTATGTAGTAGTAAATTTATGACAAAAATAAGAACCATTGCTGTCTATCATCTACTTTTCAAGATCATTTTATTAATCTTTCTATCAAAAATTAGTCTGAATTCAGCGTTGCAGTAGGCATTCGGCTTATTAAAATAGAATGCTTGTATCAATTGGCATAAGATTTTAATATTATAATGTATTTTAATATTATAATGTATCACTCTTTTCTAAAACTCGTTTTTCTATCAAAATAAGGAAATGGAAAGCATTTTTAAATAGTAACTAAATCGGTAAATGATTTTTTTTACTTAAAGCATCACAAACAGAAGTCTCTAAATCAAGTCAAATCAAATCAGCTTCACGCTGTATCCCGCACACAGCAAGGTAGGCAGAGGGAACCTAGTGTTAAGACACTCCGTTCCCCACTTTCCGCCAAGTTCAGGAGGCATTGCGGTTTGAGTGGCGGAACTCAACGCCGCGCTTTGCCTCGTCACCAAAGCGAAGAAGTGAAAATATAAATGTAACTAAATATTTCATCTCCTCAGGTGGGGATAGAACCCACAACCAGTCGATCTTACAGTCACACTTTGTGCCCCTGCGCCACGACTGGCCTCAAGTCTCTAACACCCCTCATAATAAATTGTCTTGGACTTATTATTGTTTTATTTCCAGCATCAGCGCCCATTGCCCAAGAGGGTGAGATCGCGTACAAGGACTGGGTGTTTATAAACTATACGTTCAAGCGTTTCGAGGGTCTCACCCAGCGCGGGACGCCCACGAAGAAATGAGTGCCAGTGTGAGAGCCCGCCTGACCGGTGTACGCCGGACCCCCACCACGTACACCGATCAAGTGCTGCACGATATTGTAAAATAGTAAACAACATGTACTTGTACTCCATTCGATTTGGTTATGTTTGAACGTTTTGATGTTTCGTTGTTAATGATTCGAGAGGTGAGGAGAGGGGAGGGGAGGGGAGGAGACGCCCGCTAGAGGGCCCGTAAAAATTTTGTGTCAGTTTGACAGCCCTCTTAAATTAGTTCTATGTAGTGTTGCTAGACACTGTAAACTAATAAAGAAACTATACTTGTACTCCACAAAATTTGGAAAATTGTAAAAACATGTGCGTTTTTTGAGTTTTTTTTAATAAATTGTTATTTTGTTTTTACAATGTCATAATGAACTGTTTTTGTATAAACAAATGAAACCTATATATACAATAAACGCTCATGTGTTTTTATATTGAAATTATTGTAAACACACAGCATATTCACATATGAAATTTTAACTATTTATTTTACTATATTATGCAATATATTAGTTTTTGTAATGGAGAACAAGTACTAGCAGCATACGAACCAATATCGTAATGAAGTGCAACAGATGACCAACTAAATAGTGGTGTATGTGTGTTCATTCTGGCTCTGTCATCAGATAATAACTTTAAAATCGTTCTATTAATGGGTTTGAGCGTCTATGTACACTGAAAGTTTGTAAAAATCGAACGCGCTATGATCGTGGAGCATTACATCAAATGAAACTTGGCCCCAGATTGTATTTAACCAAGATATATTTTTATTAAAATTTATAAAATTAATTAATTCAGATTTCTATTTATACATGTTTATTTAAACTGAATGCAACGAAATTTTAATGGGATCACTAAAGAACTAGATAATTATTAAATTGAGTGGTGCGCTTCAAAGTTAACTTATTGTTGATTATAAAAAAAAATGCTCAAATTTATTACAATGATACGAATCGGTGATGATATTATAAAAATTAAAACGAGCACTTTAAAGTTATCGGATATATGCGCACAAGATCGACATTTTGCGTTATACAAACTTATTTGAAAATATTTATTACACAATACTTACGACTATATATACACATAACGTTCGTGATTATTATTGTAAAATAAATGTATTTCTTTTTATTATAATAACTTTCGCTAAGTTTCATTTGAATTTTTAATGCTCTTACCTTCAATTTAGAGGCTATTTTTTTTGGGCATAATATTGCGGGGTCTAATTACTTAAAAATTCGTATTTTATGTGATATGCTTATTAGTGAGACAGTCACGTCTACTCCACGGCTTTCGTAAGTCTTGTGCAAATGTATTATTTTAAAGTTTAATGATATTTTCGTCGTTTCTATCTATTTAATTAGTAAAAGTGATCACAGTAAGTGACATCGACTACACGTATGTAACGCTTACACATAATATCTCATAAAACTCGAAAATTTAAGTAACACGACTCCCCAACATTGTAACGGTCGAATAGCCGAAGCGAGCGACTCAAGCAAGAAACGCATTTGCTCATACCATTTTTATGAAAGATGGATTATTGTAGTTTGTAGAATGTAAATTCGAATTTCATTTTTAACTTTCAGAGCTTATTAGCACTATGTCTTGCCAAATGCGAGCAGAATAGTGAGCGTCTAACATTTGATTTAATTTAAATCAGTATAATATGTATTTATAGCATTGATAAGCTGTGATGTGAACTTTGCTCTATGCTGCTATTTTTATATTTTCTGTTTAAAGGAACTATATTATTTATGACAAATTGTATATTTTCAAACATTATATTATAGAATATGAATTATTGACCCTCAACCAAAAGTACTTTTTTACATTTCTGTAGGGCAATTTAAAATGTTGTTGCAACACTTGCATGTTGATTTTTCTTCAAAATTTACTTAAAAAATAATGATGTCATTTTGACGTATAATTTTACAACGATAAATGCTTGTTCCTGCACTATATTAAAAAAAAACATATTGTGTATGTATGTTATAATCGATTCTGTCCAAACTCAATCTTTGGACTAGAAAATAGATTATTTAAATTGGGCTGAACCGGTTCATTATTATTTTGTGACTAGCGGACGAATTAAAATACATTTAACGTATAAAATAGTCATATAACGTTTATATTCACATATTATTTATGTAAATAGTATATTTCATAATATTATTGCTCAGAACAAATATATTGGAAAATATATAAAATAGAATTCCGTCCAAAATTGAGTTACTATCAATAGTATTATATATATACATATATGTTTATCATCATATCGACAAAATAACGACTGTATAATCAGTATAGTATTGATTTCAAATTTCAAAACACTATTTATTAAAATATACGAAGTATATATAATATCGTGGAACAAGCATTTTCGTAAAATTTCATAAACGACACTATTATGTCGCTACAAAGTCAATTTCAATATCTATAGGTCTTTAACAACATCTATTCACGTTGTATAAGGTTACCAAAAAATGTTAAATATCAATAGTAAAACAGACCGGTAGCTGTGTACGGAATGTGAACCGTTTAGAGATTTTCTAATCCCTGTAGGAAATGTGTTTTTAAATGAAATAAAAGATATCTGTGACTATGGTGTTACGTGTTTAGATGAATCTAGTGCTCTTATTCCTTAGCGGTAGATCTTGCCTCTAGTGTAAGTACAAAATAAACATAATGACAGTCGTTCAATTGCTTCATTTGATTCCTGATGTACATTTACTGACAGTACTGTCAACGGGGGACATGTTACACGTGCGTGACCACTCCCACCACAATCTGAACGCGTGTGTTTGGATCACGTGACATAACTCCATACTTCAATATGACCATAACATTTATACGTAATTGTCTACTATCTAAATATTTATATATATTAATGATGGCGTTCATGCGTTTGCCAACTACGAGATTGTATATTTTGTGACATCATCTATGAATTGTCGATTAATGAAATCGATGTAAGTGTACCTAATGTAATAATGTTAGTACATAAATAATGTTCTCTCTTGACTCGATTGTAATGTTGTAAAATGATATAAATTTAATATGTATTTAATACGTAAGTGCGGCCGTTTTGGCCTCAGCTGTGAATGATATCGCAGCCACTACCACTAGCCCATCAACGTACTGTAATGTCTTGTTACTTATAATGTGTTCCAGGATTTATGTAAAATTAATTATGTTCTATTTAAGGGCGACGAACACACTGTTTCATACAGAATGAAATTCCTTACGTTTCGTTTGCTTTTATTATAGTGTAGTACCCGTAGAATACTAATGGTAAATATCGATGTTGTATAATTTCTAACTGTATATCGTTCAATTTGTTTAGAACTAATTATGGTTTAGTTAAATTATTTAGTTAGTTTAATAATTTTTTTTCTATAGCGCAACGGCTCTACCAAGCTTGCGTTCAGAACCTGAAGATATTTTTTTCCTTTTAAATTAAATTTAAATTGAGTAGATGTACTAACGTCTTTGATAGTGTCCAACTAAATATTTATGTGCGTTTCGACGTGATCAATTTTGTCATGTGTTGTAGGCAATAAGGCATGATGTTAGTTAGGCTTGTGCAGTTCCGATATTGATGTTTCATTATAGATTATTGCAATCACGACTTATTGAACTTATGTAATAACTTACCGGTGACACCTCCACTGCAACAAGGACATAAAAACATGGGTTTATTATATTTATATATCATTTAATTTGTTATTATTATTATGTAATGTAGTTTCTTCCAATGGGTACTATAGACATACCAGCCTCATCAAGGTTAAACTTGGAAAATGTATTCATATTGAAAAATTACGGAATTTTTCATTACACAGTCTACGTTTAAATAAGAAAAATAAGTATTAATCGACCAAATGATGTAAGCAGAAATTCTTTACATAATATTATTAAGTAATGAAATGAAAATTATTTTAAATTATACCTAACCAATGTACACCTACGTTTTTATATTCTTTTGTATATCAAATACTTTATAGGATATGTTGTCGTTTATATTGTGACTCGCTGTTAGTTTAGTTGTCTGAGCATATGATGCTACCTAAACGTGGGTTCGCCCGCTTTAACTTATTTTTATATCACAACAAAATTTTACAAAAAAAAAACTTATAAATAGTAGCATATGTGTTATTCCCGTATATAAGTTATATTACTGTAAAGTTTCATCTAAATCCGTTCAATAGATTTTGCGTGAAAGTGGAACAAACATCCACCCTCACAAACATTCACATTTATAATATTAATAGGATTTCTATAGGCAATAGCGAGTTAATTGATATATAAACGACAACACATTCTGTCGCTCCTACATATCCGCACAGTCAGTTAATATGTAAATAATATTCGCACTCTTTACAAATCAGTGTTCATGTTCAATGTCTATGTAATGAGATATAAGAATACTTACGTCGAAAAGCGACCGACGTGTTTTTTTTTTATAAAATTAAATTTACTTTGCTTTGTTATTTGTTATTGGTAGATAAAAATTAACTATTTGATTTTTATATCATTTTTATTTATTTATTTTCTTGAAATACTTCCTGCTTTATTTATTCAAATATCTGCAGTTCAGCTAACATTTGTTCGTATGTTTGTATTGTTTATTACGAACATACTTTGCTTAGTTCGGTACGTAAATGATTTTTTTAGGTTAAAAGTCAAGATTTAATTATTTCCGTTGAAATTTGTTTAATTTGCGTTATTTAACATCTGTCTTAAAAATATAAAAGTTGATATTTTTTATTTCGTGTAACATTATTTATATCCTATTATCCTTAAAAAATAAACCTACTCATTCTATAATGTCCAAATATAATTTTATAATATTTTAAGTTAAAGACACTTCCGTTCCCCACTTTCCGCCGAACTCTGGAGGCGTTGCGTGTTGGGTTGCGGAAATCCACGCTTATTTCTTTTTATTGACGCATTTTTTTCTTTTTTTTCGTTACCAGAGCGAGAAAACGAAAAAATTAAATGTTTCGTACTGGCCATGGTTCACACATATCAAGGAAATGCATAACTATCTCCAAATACCTACAGTAAAGGAGAAAATACAGACTAGTAATAACAACTATAAAAAAAGACTTGAAAATCCCCCAAATAAATTAGCCGAAAAACTCATTTTACCTATGGCAATAAACCGACTAAAAAGAAAACAAATTCTAGTGAGAAATCATATACATCGAGTGGCGGAACTCAACGTCGCGCTTTGCCTCTACACCAGAGCGAAGAAATTAAAATACAAATGTAAATAAATATTTCATTTCCTCGAGTGGGGATCGAACCCACAACTAGTCGATTTTACAGTCACATTTTGTGCCCTTGCGCTACGACTGGCCTCAGGCTCCATATATTTGAAAAAATAAAAAAATACCCCTCAAATTATTTCAAATAGTTTTTCTGACATGAAATTCATTAACTATCAGAAAAATGGAGGAAATCAGGAGAATAGTCACTAGTCATGTGCAATATTTTAGTGAACTGTCTTTTCGTAATTAAAAAACAATCAGCTTCACGCAGTATCCCGCACACAGCAGCATTTCATCGTCTATTCTCAGTTATATATCAGCAGTTATTTTCCAGGTAACCATGTGTTTTAGTGATGAGAAAAAAATTAGATTCAATTTGATATATAATTCATTAAAAAAACACATGAGTGCAAATATTAACATTAAGTGACCGGTTTAAACCAGGCAACCCTGGGCTTGTGGCAGACTGAGAGCTGGCAACCATTGTTTTTTCAATTCCTTATGCAATTTTTTTTCAAATAATGTGCGATTTACTTAAAAAACATATGAGTGCAATTTTCTCCAAAAACGAGTTAGGAAATACAATAATTAAAGGTGATTGCGGCAGAATTCTTTTAGGCAACATCATTCTTCATCATCATACCATTCTTAAATATAAGTTTCATTAGAAAAACTGATCCCTACAGATTTAAGCAATGGGATCTCGACCTATAGGTGGTGCTTCTAGTTTTGCAGCAACAGATTCCTCGGATCACTGCGTACACCTTTCCCTTAATTACCTAACAACAAAAAATATCTACCCAAAACAAGTTTTTATTTCTATATTTCCAACAAATGAGAAAAAAAAATACAGACACTCATACATCGTTTCTAACTAAGTGCTGTGCCATATTCTATCAATATTATAAACGAGTGGAATTCTTCCCCGTTTCTTGGCTTTGACAGGAATATCTGAAGGACCTGACCTAAACGCTCGGTGTATACAGAGTGTTTTTGTCATCACCATTTTAAATGAAACTTAGTTTTAACTACTCTATAAAAACCTAATACAATTAAAAGAGAATTTCAAAAAATGAAGAAGTGGTTTTTTCAAATAAAAAAAAATAATAAAATTATCGTTGTAAAATAAAACGCAATTTTTCAAGAATGACGCACATCGCTACGCTATCAAAGCGATAAGGCCGCACACGCCTCATTCACGAAATCAAATCGTAGGCAATGACGGCGATATTGGATCGCGTAAAATAGAACGGGAGCTATCCCTTTCTCATTCTAGTATGTTTTTAGAGAATGAAAAGCGGCAGATCGGCAACGCTTAGTAGTATTTTTGTAGTAGTATGTGTTTACATTATTGGTATCTATGCGTAACTGCGTCACACGAAAGACAGGTATACAAGACAGGTAAACATCGTGAAATGAAAAACAAATCCCACGTCTAAACTGTTGAGGTATCATGATTAATTTCTTTAGGTATGTGTTTGAAATATTTTACCCTATATGCTGTTCCCGTAAAGAAAAGAGCAGACGCTTTCACTTTGTATATTTATATCTCCCTAGCACACTACACAGTTTATTTGGTTTTACATAATAAGATGTGTTCTAGTCTCAAAAATTTGCAAAATGCTAGAAATGTTTAAAGTATTACCAAAAAACCTTTAAGCTTAAGTAAGGTAAGTGTCCCCGTTTTCGGCATCTCAAGGCTCTTATAACTTTAAACAATTTTAAATATACTCTTAAACGTAATATGAACTTGCAAATTTTACTGTCGTCAATGTGGGTATTTTGTCAGTAATTTAATGTGTGAATTATATGGTTTAAATTAGGTTTAGTTTTTATATTAATTTATTTCTGGACCTCTTGTTTGAACCCTAATTCATGATAAAATTTTGCTCTGCTTCTAAGTTCGTGAACTTGTGGCTCCTGTTTCGGTATAAAATTTTTACCCCACGAGTAAGGTTAATTTGTAATCAAAAAATTTAACATTAAAGGTTTTGATTGTAAACAATTCGTAAATAAAAAAAAATGGGTGAGATTAGTTTAACGACATTAAAACTTTTATAATTTACAAAATATAAAAGCTCAGATTTCAAATATATATATATTACAACTACATTATAGCCATNTAAATTCAAGTTTTGAAGCCATGAATGCCAATTTATTGTTATTATTCTCTTTGATTAATTAGAAAATAAAATTACGAACTTACGTAATATAAATAAACTTAAATAAATGTTAATAATAATCATTTAAAAATAATGACTTCAACAAACAAATCTTACTAAATAATAACATTAATAAAATGAAAAATTCACTATCACAAATCCGACATATGTATACTGCTAGCTTTTGTACGGTATTTTATATTTAGTATATTCTTGGAAAAATAAAAAGGTCTTTCCTAAGATTATTAAAAAGATAAGATTAGATATGATAGAGAAAGATTCTTAAACTTTATCCATTATATATCTATATAATATAGCAGGAAAGGTCGAGGTTATGTAGTGTCAAGACAAAACATTCTGCATTTTCTCCATTTTAAATAGAGGAGTTCAACACAGTGTTTTGTATAACCAGAGCCAAAACAATAAAAAAAAGAATAATATAGTCTATAAATGTTAGTAATTAAAATATACTACAAATGTTTATAACTAAACTGAAGATTAATAACAAAATAAATACAGAGGAGTCAATGTGTTGAATTTACGTAGATTTATTTGTCACGAACTTGGGGAAAATAGTGAAATATAGAGGATCTTGTTTCGTGTTACTGATTTTGGTATCTTCCGCACTTCTGTTTGTTCAGTATTTTTTGCATTATGTAAAGTAATCATTAACTATCATGTATATTCAAAAAAAATACACAAACATAAATAATAAAAGTGAATTAAAAAACAAAGTTGCACTAGTAGTATCTATACGAATGTAGCTTAAAATTATGAATTCAGGTTACCTTTAAAATAGTAATATAGGAATTTAAATGAATAAAATATATACCGAATTTCGATCACCTGAAACCTTAATAAATACATTAAGTGTTTTAAGCTTTAAATTTAAATTATCTCAATTATTATATAAATATAAATTTATTAAAAATTATCTAGGATCTCCCTAATTCGGTAGTAACACGAACTAGGGGACTCATTATAAATAAAATGACTGCTAGCTAGTTCGTGAATCGATTTATTGCAATTTAAAAAAAAATAATGCTGCCAGTTAAATTACGCAGGCGAGAAAAAGGCTTTTTAAAAAATTTTTTTCTTTAATTTTACAAAGAACCTTTCTGTATTAGAGCAAGTTGAAGCCAAAGAATATTAATTAAAAATGTATATTATTGAAAATAGTTAATTCAGCAAATATATTGAACTCTATTGTTTGTTTCCACGAGCTGCAAGTGCGGCGTCAGGGGAATGTATCTTTACACGTTGTTAACTCCTCTCTCCTTAAGATGGCAGCTGGTCCTGCAGGTTTCTGAAGCGTCCACGCTGCTGATTTTCTCCGGGACTCTGCGTAAATGTTTGTAAATTTTCCCCATAATAAAAATGATTATAAAAATGTATATAATGATCGTGGGCCAGCTGGGAACAGCCATGATAATAGGCCAATCTATTTCTTCATCTTCTTCGAGAGTTTGAACACTATTTGCAAGTTGATGTACAGAATCGAGAGGTATATATTCTACTTCCTTCTTTCAGGTAAGTGTACCCTTCGTTACCAAGTGCAGGGAACTTGGATTGAAGAATAATTGTTAGGTTATGTTTATCATTAGTAATGGAAGGAATTTCTAGGATGAAAGTTGGGAAATGTTCTGTACTATATGCTTTCATCGTTCACTATGATTTATTTATTTTATTAAGTTAAATGTTTTTAAAAAAAATAATAAAAAACTACATATATCTTACGAATCAATAGATTTCCTTATTATAACTACTACTATCGAATCTAATTCATTTATAATACTACGCTTAACTCTAGAAGTAGAAATAAGAAACAATAACTTTTTATTAATTAAATCTTTTTATTAATTAAATCTTAATTTGCTAATCTTGTCTGTCATTATCATTATATTTAATTAATAAACTTTTATTTTCGTTATCTGTTTGGGATATATTATATCGTGGCATAATGAAATAAATCTGAAATTAGCTTAAAACTAGAAGTCTCGCAATTTTCAAAAGACATTTTATTTTTTAATCACGAATAACTAATTTAATAAAACAATTTAAATAATTCAATTTAATATATTATTATTTATTAAAATAATTCGATTTCATTCAAAATAATTATTTTTATTTAATTATTATTCATTTATCAATTATTAATTCATAATAGTAAATGTCTACGCGATTCGAGCTATATAGACAGATACATTAAAATAGTACGGAAGGAAATATAGCAAAGAAACTAGGATAACAAGAGTACTCACCAAAGAAACCTCTGCATCTCCAACTCAACTGCTTGGCAGAACCTCCGATGCTTAGGGTGCTCCGCTGGTCTCGCCTTCGTAGATTCTTCTTAATCGATCGCGGTAATAACGATAGAAACCGTTCGCTGGCTTTATGAGTTATATTATAGCCAAACGCCGCGATCCTACCGACTGCGCCAGTTAAATTACGCAGGCGAGAAAAAGGCTTTTTAAAAAAAATATTTATTTAATTTTACAAAGAACCTTTCTATATCAGAGCAAGTTGAAGACAAAGAATATTAATTAAAAATTATATTATTGAAAATAGTTAACTCAGCAAAAATATTGAACTCTATTGTTTTTGTTTCCACGAGCTGCAAGTGCGGCGTCAGGGGAATGTATCTTTACACGTTATCTTTACACGCTAACTTGCCATCTATTTTTTTTTCAATTACATGTTTTTTATAGAATACAAAAAAAACATATATACAAAGTTTTATGTGAATAACTTACCTTTGTCTTACTACAACCTTAAGAAATTCTTACGCTAGTCTTACAGTAGTAAGCAACATAAACATGTTACACTGCAGTTCGTAGTCAACTCTGCGTTTAAATGTCGCTATACGCTTATTTTTATCATTTGAATATTGTTATTTAATGTTTTAGATAGTTGAAATTATAAAGATTTTTTTACAAATATGTAGTTTACGCAAATAATACTTAAATTGTTTATTTTTTTTTGCCAGAACCAAAACTAACGAAATAACGTACTAGCACGAACTTTGGGCCATTTACCTTAATTTCTTAGTTTTTTTTTTGGAAAATCTTTTTTTCTTTTTTACTCAGTACCTACTTCTTATCACAGTTAACATTAAATGTAAGCTGAAATAATCTGCGTATCTTTAAAAACTTCACGACAATTGGTGTAGTGTATTTTCTTGTGTATTAGGATACGGTTACGTACTTAGACCAGATTACCCTAGAGTACATTCAATATAACAGGCCGTTCTATTTAACAAACATAATAAATAAAATAACCTAGTGTTAAGACGCTTCGTTCCCCACTTTCCGCCGAATTCGGGAGGCGTGACGGAACTCAACGCCGAGCTTTGCCTCGAAACCAAAGCGATGAATTGTAAACCTCATATAGCCTCATGAAAAAAAAAATAAGACAGCAGTGGCATAAGATATTGCAGAAGTATTTTTTCATGATATCATCCTTGGTCTGTCCGTTCTCGTTAACTTGCAAGTAAATATCTAAGTATAAGATAGTACACTATTTTATTAATTGTAAAAGATATAGATTACAAAAAAATATTATATCTAGAGTATTTTTTTATATCTATGTCATTTCACTTTGCAAAGGCGTCCATCTTAATTTTTGGTATGTAACTTAACGACTTCGCTCAGAAACGGCTTTCTAAACTACAGCATAGTGAATCCTAATTGGTGAACTTAAAGTAAACAGGGGACAAAAATGTAACCAGAGAGGAATTACAAACGTATTACTAATACTAGAGAGAAGTAGAATAATATTTTAGCAAGTTTTTAGACTTTTTAAGGCTTGAAAGATATACCAGAAACAATATTTTGGGAGCTAGGGCTTTTATCAATGTAATAGAACTCAAAACAGTGATTTTAATTTTTTTTATCTGTTTGTCTTTGTGTTTGTTCACGCTAATCGCAGAAATGGCTTAACCGATTTAAATATAGTTTTGGCTATTGTGTTCTGGCTAGCTTCTCTTAACATTTAGTGTAGAATAAAAAGATAGCAATTCCATGGATGTTCAAGCAAATAAGTGTATTTTTTTTGTTGTATTTGTCTCAAATAATTTCACTCGTTCATTCCGGAAGCCAATAAACAAAAATAATTTATAATGAAATATTTTATTTCAAGTTCAGCAAATCAAACTAAACATATCATGAATAGCAGTTAACTAATACATCATGAACAAAGTATAACTAATCATAACAGGGAACTGGTAGCCAGAGTAAATATAATTTTTAAAAATAAATGCATATTCTGGCTGCCTTTTCTTATAAAAGCAAACAACGTCACAATATTCACTTAATATTACTGTACCATAAACTAAATAATACGCTGCTATTATATAAAATTCGTGCTTCTTTACCACTAAAGTATATACCACTATTAGAGAAGAACGTAAGCGCTGAGTAACCGCTGGTCGCGTGGTACCATTCGGGTGTAATACCTAAAGAGACATCAAAAATGTTGGAACAAGAAAAAAAATTATAAAGTTATAAATATGTAAAACAATAATCGATTTACAAACTTTGCTTATAATTTGGGAAGATATGATTATTTGTATGTGCAAATATGAAAAAGAGTTATTGTTTTTGCTGAAAAGAAAATGTACAACTGGTTGAACTCATTTCTTTTTTACGTTTTCTTGTAATTTGAGCAAAACTAATTGTGTCGCAAACGTCTTACTACTAAGAGGTTATATTGAATCTGATATGTAGGTAAGTATAATTAAACTGTGTGTTATCTGGTTTGATGTCCAAGATACCATATATATCACTGCTCTTTTTAACTCGTTACAGCAAGGCCTATGAATGAATAGGTTTCATTTTTAGCAACACGTTAAAAATATATAATAATTTTGAAGTATGACAGTCTCATATTCTTTGCTAGATATCCATAACGAAAATTGATATCATATATTAATTCATATATTTAAATATAAGTAAGTATTAGAACCTCGTACATAAAACTCTAAAAATAGAAATAGAAAAAAAAAACAAAACAAAAAATCATTGCAACTTCCCAAACGAATTACGTATAATTTTAACTAAAAGAATATATTTTTAAATGATAACAACTTATTTAACAACAATTTTGATAAACGATCGCAAGAGAAATTTAACAATTATCAACATTGACAAGGGCAAGGAATATAACATTAACGATGGCCGAAAAATCAGTCGTAGAATGTGTGTTCTAAATACATACGCGTAAATTTATATATATAATAGTTTGTTGATTTTTGAATAAGTCTAATATATAGCTAACTATTTAGGTACTGTGATAGAAAATATAAAAAAAATATTTTGCTAGTAATTTCCAAAACTAATATTAATGTAGAAATTATTTATAATAAATATAAAAAAAACTATTGTATTTTTTATACATCACATTCTTATCTTAAAGTAAATAAAAGAGACGCATAAATTTATTATATTTCAACCATCCTGGCACATCATTTTAGCTTTAGGAACTGGAAAAATTATAAAGTAAACGATCCTAATATAAAGATTAGACCAAGAGCTTTATATAAATGCGTGCCTCCACATCTTCTATCACATTACAGAAATCCATACTAATTAGGACTATACATATATTATGATGTACATACACATCTAAAATTAAACTAAATTAAAGTTAAATGTAGAATGTAGGTAAGTATGTATGTATAATCAAGTATTTATTTTAAATACCATATTGTTGAATAAACTACTTTCTTGAACCCGCCACCATATGAAGGAATGATGCCATCGTGATTAGACAGCAATCCTCAAGATTTACACTCTTAACGCCCTAAATCAATGGCTTTGAGAGAAAATCATTTTTCATATAAACTTTTAAAATCCGATGGTTACATTATACATTTGTGTCTTTTACCTCTCTCTCTCACTCCTGTCTCTCTCTCACTCTCTCTATCTATAAGTCTTTTATTCATAGAAGTAAATGCCTCATTTCTCAAGAGCAAGATCGACATCGTGAGTTCATTGAAGCTCATTCTATATGACATAACTGTTATCGATATCTGTATTATAAGTTATGTATTATTAGCTGCAAATAAAATATTTAAAGCACCTGATTTTAAAACATTAAACAGTAAGCTATAAATGTGAACTTCGTCCGACCTTGAGGCATTTAACATCTAAAAGAGTACATTCGACCGCTACACTTGTGATATAGGTGCGGAGGCCCGTTCGGACTCGACGGAATCGTCCTCTTCACCCTTAGGGATGTCAAATATTTCAGAAAATAGGGCCGGAAGAACTAGTCGCGGCCAGTTGATGCGGCACCAGGTCAACAGTTCATTGTGCCTGACGCCCAGCGTTCGTACTTCATGGGCAGCCAAGGCGAACGCATCTAAACGAGCTTTCACGTCTGGAACTCCAGCTTCTGTGAACTATGCAAAAAATATTTTATATGGTAAACGATTTTTTTATTTATTTTTTCTTCATAATTATACGTATCTCTTACAATAATATATTTAAATACTTACCACGTACTTTAGTGCTTCACCGATATTAGTGTAAAGTGTGGTGATTCTCTCGCGGTCGCTCAGCCCGTTTCGCTGAGGGCTGATCAGCAAACTGGCGGTGTACACCGCCAGTTCATCGTCAGACGTCGCCAAATTCGTTAATTTGGCGACGTATGACAGCATGGCATTGGCAAACTGGGTCTGAAATTAAGAGATTCCAAATAAGATATAATGTCTTATCAAATTATAAATATTATTATTAAAATTAGCGTCACACTCCATCCACAGGTGTGCAGGGAGAGTGGCAGAGGGAACTTAGAGTTAAGACACCCCGCCGAATTTTTCGACGCATTACGAGTTGAGTGGCGGAACTCAACGCCGGGCTTTTGCCTTGGTGCTAGAACGAAGAAATTAACATATTAATAAATAATAATCGTCCGAATGGGGAGAAAACCCATAACCGTCGCGTTACATTCACACCCTTTCGTACCTGCGCCACGACAGCCTCTAAAAGATTTAAAATACTTTTGAAATAATTAAGTTTTCCACTCTGCGAGTAATTTAACTGAAAAAATCCTAGCTGGGAAAAAAAATTGAATATTTTCACTTCCTCGCTCTGTTAACAAGATAAAACGCGGCGTTTAGTTGCACAACTCAATACACATTGACTCGAAAAGAAAAAAACTTGGGAACGGGTTGTCTTAACACTGCGGTCCCTCTGCATACCCTGCTATATGAGGGATACAGCGTCAAGCTAAAAATAATAATAATAATAAAAAAAAAACAAAAAAATGTGTAAATTATTAGTATTTATTTTTCACTCACATCATAAATGGTTTCGAGCTGCGCCAGGTTGACGGCTGTGCCATCGTCGAACACGATGTTAGTGGGCGACGACAGTTTAGTGGCCCGTGACAGCCACACCTCAAAGAACCCTAACTGCGGACATATTAAACTGCCAATGGTTTTCATATATTTTGAATAAGAATATAGATTCAAATTGGAAACAACATTTACTCTAAATAAATTGCCATGCAAATCGCTTTGCGGTACTTATATTTTGCTTTTAAAATTCGCATCGATTATTTTTGCCTTCGCATTCCATATAAGCAGAATACAACTAATAGATAAAATAGGTCAATAAAATAAATTAAACACCAGCACTTCGAGTTACAACATATCGCAACTTTTTTTACAAATTATAATTATACCTTAATTAAAATGAGTTGATCGTCTTGTGGCAAAGAAGTAAAACCAGGTATTCTTTTAGCGAATTCCACCACCTGTTGCACGGATGGCGTCATCCTGTAAGCCACATTGTACCACAGCGTGGACAGTGTGTCCATGGTTTGTCCCGTCGTGGAACTGGCGGCCTCTTCTCCACCACTTCCTAAACATATTATATAATGAGCTATTATTAATTTATTCAGTATTTAGCCTCACTAAATCTTTATATTCACATTGTTTTATGCATATAATAAAAATTTTACTGAATAACTAATCTTCAATGTATAGCAGCATTGAAGATTATTGACAATGTAGATTTAACATACGACATACGTCGACTTTTAATGTTTGTTTTATTTTAATCATATGCCATATTAAAATATGTTCATCGACGAAATTGCTATTAAGTAACTGTTTTACTGAATAAGCTTAATAATTTCAATGTACAGATATTATCTGTAAAATAATAATGTTATATAATATAGATATTAAGTGTGTATGTAATAAAATATAGATATTAAGTGAAAATAAACAAATTTTCCAAAATATATTACTAAATAATTATTTTGACAATAGTGGTTAAAAGTACATTGTTTACATGAACATAAGTAAGTTGTAGATATTTTTTATTTCCCGAACAATCAAAAATTCTTATGAACATTTCGATAATCTACTAAATTTTCACATTTGAAGTCACTATAAATGGACTACAAACTTATATTACCACACAAAACAATTCAAATTAATAAATAAACAATCGTATAGTTAAGCGGACGAAGCCGCGAACGGGTCGGTAGTTTAATAAAATAAAAATGTTTTATTCCCTTCTAAATGGTGTGGAACACACATAGTTTTAGATAATCCAAAATATATGAATATGAAGTGCAATCAACAAAAACAAATGAAAAACAACAAAATAAAATTATTTTTAAAACTGTTAATATTTTATGCTTTAATTATATATACCGTTTAAATACATTATTATAATAACTTCTGTAGTAAACGACAGTAACAGTCGCAGTCTCTAACCAATCTCGATATAAATTCGGAACACTTTGAATAATCAAATGCAAATGTATAAAGCGTACAGTAAGGTACATGTGTATAACTAATAAGGTCTAGAATGCGTGCGTTGAACTACTCGCTTCCGTCGTAATCGATCAATCAGTCAATTGACATGATTACAAATAACCGACGCAACGGTGTTAAAACATAAATTTAGGCAATATTAGCGAAAGTAAACAACAAAATTGGGAACCCACCTTCCGTGTCGGATTCTTCGGTTTTTATTTCCACATTCCGTATCTGTAAGGTGGACTTGACTTCGTCCGTGTAAGTGTTGTTAGTTCGATGGGCTCCGACGATCACCTTGGCTAGTTCCTTAATAAAATCTTGTTGCATAGGGTCCGGGTCCACTTCTTCTATAGGCGGTGGGTCCGGCTGGGGTGGCGGGGCGGAGCCCGACGCCATGTTTTTCGGTGAATCCGCAGTGTGATCAGCGCCCGCCGCCTCTCTCGGTCGCTTGGGAACTCTTCCGTATCTGACCGCTGGTGGAGTAAAGTCTCGTTTACAAAGACTGAATGCGATTGAATAGACCCGATGCAAATTGTGAACTGCGGTGCATGTATCGGGTCGGGGCTCGATTCCTCAATTGGAAAATAGGCGTGATGATGCAGTGCGTTGATCTGTGCTCTATTTTGTTTTCCAATATTGGCAAATAGGGTGCATTATCTGCGTATGGACTGTAATGACGTGTTGCATCACCACGTCCTAGCCGCCTCGTTAAGTCACTCTTTGTACCGTGAGAAGTACATTTTTATTATTGGTTATATTAAATTTTATATAATATATATATTTTTTATAATATATCAATGCTTAGTAACTTTAATATTTATATTCTAAGTATTTTATTTTATGTAGTTTGTTATAAAGTACATTACGCTTTTTCGGAACGCACTAATTGGTTTAGAAAATAAACAATAATTATAATTTTCCACGAGATATCTCTTATTTTTTTTAATACCTCGGCTTTTTATTTTCATTTCTCTAAAGTATTAATCTAATTGGAATGTATTGTTATGACAAATTTTATCGAGTCGATGTTACCTAAAACTTCAATTCGCACCTGCACAGCACTAGTATTTTTAAAATAACGATATCCAATTGACCGACTTGTGTAGCGGATACTTATCTTGCCAAGAATAGTCAACTACGCAGAAGATGTTACGGTACACAAATTAGGTTTACTTACTATTCCTTAGAGGCTAGTCGTGGTGCAGGGATGCAAGCGAGTGACAGTAAACGCAACAGGTTATGGGTTCGTTTCCCGCTCGGGAAAAAATAAATAAATATTTAATATTTTCATTTCTCCGCTCTGGTGTCGAGGCAAAGCGCCTCGTTGAGTTCCGCCACTCAATATTGGTCGGAAACTGAGCAAACGGAAGTATCTTAATGGAAACGGAGTGTCTTAACACTAGGTTCCGATTTTACCTCTGCCTACCCTGCTATGTGCGAGATGGAACTCGAGTAAAAAAAAGATCAAGTCATCGTGACTTCTAAGGGAAAGAAATCTAGTAGGTATGTGGGGGCGTTATTCTTGGTGTTACGTACGTAATATCAAGAAATTCTTCGCTATGTACGTTATGAATATTGTAGATTTTATTTATATTAGCAAACAAATACTACTAATACTTTTGTCTATGGTTTTATCATAAAATATTTGTCCAAAATATAAATAATTAAAAGGAAATATATATCCGAACGTGTTATGAGATAAATTATTATATATAAGTTTATATATTTAAAATCAGTTTTATGCTGTATCACGCACACAGCAGGATAGACAGAGGGAACCTAGTGTTAAGACACTCCGTTCCCCACTTTCTGGAGGCATTGCGTGTTAAGCGGCGCAAGTCAACGCCGCACTTTGCCTCGACACCAGAGCGAAGAAATGAAAATATAAATTTAAATAAATGGGGATCGAACCCACAACCAGTCGCATTTACAGTCACACTTTGTGCCCCTCCTCCACGACTGGCCTCGTATATATTTACAGGTGTTTTTAATACATATATACTCACAGTCGCGGCTCATGCCAACGGCGAGGCACTTTTTGAACCGACAGAACTGGCAACGGTTCCTGTTCAGCCGGATCACGAGACACTTACCGTCACGGAGGCAACGGTACTCAATTTGCTTTTGGATGCTCCTTCGAAAGAAACCCTGTAAATTAAGTTAAACAATATTTAAAATATATATAATATATATTTATAGAATGATAATTTAAAATTTTAAATAAATTAACAAATGTTTAAGGTATAAGAACAAAAAGAGTAAATATTATTTTTTAAACAATGTGTTAATTAAGCATTATTGCTTGAACAATAAAATAATTATATATAAGTACAGTGGTAAACATATTAATATTATGCACTAACACTTTATAAGTTAACATATTTTTTTATTTATTTTTAATTTTTTTCACAGCTTCACGCTGTATCCCGCGCACAATCAAAAATTGTGTAGGCAGAGGGAACCTAGTGTTAAGACACTCCGTTCCCCACTTTCCGCCGAATCCTGGAGGCATTGCGTGTTAAGTGGCGGAACTCAACGCCGCGCTTTCCTCTCGACACCAGAGCGAAGAAGTGAAAATATAAATGTAAATAAATATTTCATATCCTCGAATGGGGATCGAACTCACAACCAGTCGATTTACAGGCACACTTTGTGCCCCTGCGCCGCGACTGGCCTCAACATATTTTTCCTGAGTATTATTAATCTAGTTAAAAACAGAATAGGTACTTCGGAATAAATATTGTCATAATAACTATTATTAATATTTAATAATTTTTAATAATCTAACTAAAGGTAATAAATAAAATATTTAAATCTTCAAAACTTATTTAATGCTATTTGTTATTTTGCAAAGCATAAATGTTTAACGCAAATAGGCTTATACGGTGTGAGCGCTTGAACTTTCCATACAATAAGGTCAGTGTGAATCAAATTTTAAGTCTCTTCCATACACAAAACCGACTACACTGGCGAGGACAGTTTATAACTTTATTGTGAGATAGACAACAGTGCATTCGGTAAGCCCATGAAGCTTTTCGAAAATGTTTTATGAAAACAAATAATGCTAGAACGTCAAACTCAAATAATTTAATAATTTTTAGCGTCACGCTGTATCCCGCACTCTGCAGGGTGGACAAAGGGAACCCAGTGTTAAAACTCCATTCCTCAGTTTCCGTCGAAATTTGAAGGCATTGCGTGTTGAAATTTGAAGGCATTGACTGGCGGAACTGAATTCAACTTATTAATTTAATAATTGATCGATTAGTATTATTTAATATTTTTAACATTTTTAAAGTGTTAATCCACATAAGTGTAGAAAGAAAAATATCTATTTAGAAAACGTATAAAAATTTGAATGTAGCGGGACTCGAACCCGCGCCTCCTGGAAACCAACCTGGTCCTGGTGGTTTCCAGGAAGCGCGGGTTCTAATATTAATTAAAACATACTTATATGACAATTTGTACATATAATTAATTTCGTTCATCATTAATACAACCACTCTGATCTACACAGCGTTCAATCTCGATAGATTGATTGAGACAAAGCTATATTCATCAAACATATATCAACTATACAAATTTTAAATGAAGTACTAAATGTTTCAACTTAATTATGGTAATTAAATAATTTTGCATGTTTCTCTTTGATTTTCACGATGAATGCACTTATTCCTGTTTGCGTCTGCTATTTTTAAATGAATATTTATTGTTAAAAAAATTTAAATTAAATCAGCTTTACGCTGTATCCCACAGACAGCAGGGTAGAGCTAAGACACTCCGTTCTCTACTTTCCGCCGAGTTCTGGAGGCATTGTGTTGAGTGGCGGAACTCAACGTCGCGCTTTCCCTCGACACGAGAGCGAAGAAGTGTAAATATAAATGTAAATATAATAAATATTACATTTGATCGAGTGGGGATCGAACCTACAACCAGTCAGCTTATCTTAATATGCTATGATTATTTTAATATATAGTAGGCGAAATTTTGTCTACTAAGAACTGATAAACACATTAGGAACTGATAAAGAACTTGGATTATACCAACAACAGATACGTAAAATATTTGGTCACATATTTAAACTATATACGATCTGTGAATTCTAAACTGAGCTTTGCATTTGTATGAGTGTTCATATATATTGTAGGTGAAACGCCGTCCGTCACGCGCGGAGCGTCTCTTTGTTGGCCTAGCAGCAGTCTGATAGCAGCGTTATAGACTTAATTCTTAATAATTTATTTTGTACAAGATAAAAAAATGTATGTGGCCAACCACTAAAAAAAAGAAAACTAAATCGTGGATTGCTTCAAGTTGTTCTTGATAATATAATGAAACGATTCATTATCAACTCACACAACACATCAGACGAGTGAAGATGATGAATTGCAAATGCAATATCCGATATAGAAAAATATATATAATATGTATAGGTATAGAGGCCAGTCGTGGCGCAGCGGCACGAGGTGTGACTGCAAAACCGACTGGTTGTGGGTTCGATCCCCACTCGAGGAGATGAAATATTTACTTAAATTTATATTTCCATTTCTTCGCTCTGGTGTCGAGGTTAAGCGCGGCGTTGAGTTCTGCCACTCAACACGCAATGCCTCCAGAATTCGGCATAAAGTGGGAAACGGAGTGTCTTAACACTAGGTTCCCTCTGCCTACCCTGCTGCGTGCGGGATACAGCGTGAAGCTAATTTAATTTTTTTTATTTTTTTGTATAGGTATATTTTTTATGTTTAATTTTTTTATTACATTTCTAATAATAAACTTTGATTATTAAAAGTTTTTTTGTTCTGGCCATACTTTATCGATCAGTCACACAAATGCATAGCTAAGCTTAAGCTTCGCGATCTGTACATTTGTTTATATTATTTTATAATTTTTAATCATGTTTCTAATCTAAATCGATTCTATATCTATAATCCATTTTTCAATCCATTAAATTTAAAACTAAATCAGCGCACACCCTTACTGTGATCAAAAAAAAATAAAACGACTTGAGCTTGAGTTTGATCACTGAATCAAAGTAAAAGAAAGCATTTGATAAAATACTTCTATAATAATAGTCTACCAATTTACATATATAGCTTCTGAAAATAAATAAACAATTATAAAAATATAGTTACAATTTTGTAGCTCAAAATAACACAAAGCAATAAAAAAAATTGTATACAGTACAGTGAAAATAAACTCCCAGGAGGCATGAAAATATAACGGTGAATTTTATTTCCAGTAGATATGGCTATTATTGATTGTATAAGGACAGCAAGTGTAGGTAACGTTAGACGATTGGATTTAAAAAGCTCAATTTTGTAGATCACAGATGATGAAATGAAGACGTTTATTCACCTAGCGGTTAAAAATTCGGTTGTAGCACAGGCTTAGACATTGTAGCAAATACTAAAAATTATATTTTTATTATTTTTGACATCCTTAATTTGTTTTATTTTTTGACCAAATAATTATGCCTACCAATCAATATATTTTCACTTATGTGTGAAAAATAGACGTTCAAATAAAAAAATCGGGCAAGCGCGAGTCGGGCACGCCCACCGAGGGTTCCGTACAAAAATTAGAGTTCTCACTTTTTCTGAAATTCAAGCTTAGCTTAGCTAGAGCCTTTTCATTTGATATCTCACTTGAATTAGCGGGTTTTTCCCCCCTTTTAAGGCTATTATTTTTTGGGACTTAACCACAAATGTATAGTGTTCAGATTTTTTTTCTGAACTAGTAATACCTGTAGATTAATTATATATTAGAACATAATTCTAGGTTAACTGAAAGAACCCTATTCATTTTAATTCCTTTTATAGTGTCGAAATACACGTTTTTTGCTATTTAAGGCTATCATTTTTAAAGATTTAGCCACCAATGTAAGGTTTTCAGATTTTTTTTTAACTATTTATTTATAATTTCATAATTCTAGGTTAACCTATTAATTTTCTTAGGAAATCATGGGGCCGTAGATCAAGATATATCGTTTGAATTTCAAATCGATATCTCCAAGCGTTTCTGAGATAAAGGCTCTTGATAGACAGACTGACAGACGGACAATAAAGTGACCTTATAAGGGTTTCTTTTTTCCTTAAAAGGTACGGAAGCCTAAAAACGAAAAGATACGTGTTCGTTGACTTGATCAATAAAAGAATTAAGATCGATGATTTAAAAATAGTATTTTCAACTCGTCGTCGTTTCTCTGTCTGCCGTGGAAAATGCGAAGGATGCTTATATAAGACGCTAATGATTTTAATGTAGTGCAAAGTAAAATAGTTTAAAACTTACATATACGCTTTCTATAGTAGTCAAGACAACAACAATTTTTAAAAATATCAACCCCAATTAACGTGTTAACTTGTGTAACCTTCACGATTTTATGTTCTTAAACGAAATGTGTCATTATAACAGATACTAAAGAATAATTCAGAAAGAAATGTGTTTTATATTTTTTATCCATAAAGTCAAAGGAATAAAAAATAAATGAATATTGCTACACTAAGTATGAAATTGTTAAGAGTTTGGAAAGTCTCCCCTGTGTACAATGGTGTTTACAAGGTTGCCAAGTAAAATAGCTTGAATACTAACTAACATTTAAAATGTCCTAAATCACATTTCTAACGCAATAGAGCGTTCAGGTATTCTTTGCAAAAGTTTGTTTTGCTTAACTTTCGTGTGATTGGTAAGGGAAAACCTTAAAGTGCATATTTTTTTTCTAAATTTCACGCAATATCGCAGTTTATAAAATTAGTAAATCATAGCTGAAGAAACGCAAGTGTTAATTGAATATTAATTATTATAGTAATACATCAATCTGTTTTTCAGCTTGACGCTGTACACAGTGGGGTAAGCAGAGGGGACCTGGGAACCCAGTTCCGATTCCCTCTTCCCGCCGAATTCTGGAGGTATTGCATATTAATTGGTGGAACACAATGCCGCGCTTTACCTCATTACCGGAGCGAAGAAATGAAAATATTAAATATTTCTATATATTACAGACACACCACTTGTGCCTTTGCGCCACGATGGCCTCATCTCAACAATTATTTGAAATAAAGAAAAAAATCATAAATAAACTAATTATCACTCGGATTATAGAAGATACAATATGTTCCGTAATCTGTACTTCTGACGGTGAAACTTCACCAACACTTTTTTCTTAGTGCATCAGTTTTTATTAGATACTGTACGAGAAAAATTGAAAATTTTAATTATCTATACTGTAGTAAAAAAGCGAGGCGTTAAGTTCTGCCACTTAACACGCAATGCCTCCAGAATTCGGCAGAAGGTGGGGAACAGAGTGTCTTACACTAGGTTCCCTCTGCCTACCCTGCTGTGTGCATGTTTATTTTAGTGAAACAGTAAAAAAATCTGTCTGTACATTAAATATTTTTACGAAAGAATAGTAATAAAATATTATTTTATACTTTGTTTTAAATGCTTTCCGTTTGTTGTTTGTTATCTCTCACAATTGCAGTACCTCTGGAAAAAAATTAAATCTTTGTTTATATAAGGTTGCATTAAAGTACGGATGGGCGGGACAAATTGTAAAATTGATATTGAAGACTTGATGTAGAACCACAATAGACATAAAATCAGATAAATCACGTTTAAATTGTTCAGTATTATCATAAACAAATAAAAATCATTTGAATACTGACGTCAACGTGGCGCAGTGGGCCAGCGTCTGATTCCATCTCCACACGGGAGAACTATTACATTTATATTATTTGCATTTTCCACTACGATAAGGTAACCGTAGCATTCTCCAAAAGGTGTTTAGCTTTCAGAGCATATTTATTGACGTGAAAGAGTCCAAGATCCAGAATATCGGATGTGGAACTAAATATTAAGCGGCTCTATAATATAATAATTGATTTAGTATGATGGACATTCCTTACATAGTTATATTAAAACATAAGTTGGAAGTTCCACGTGGGAAAGGTGGTATAATTTTGGGTTCAAGCTTCAATGACTGCATCTAATCATAAAGTAGTAGCCAACAGACTAGCTGGTCTCGGGCAGCAGTAGTATAGTTATAAATAAAAATAAATCAGCTTCACGCTGTATCCCGCACACAGCAGGGTAGGCAGAGGGAACCGAGTGTTAAGACACTCCGTTCCCCACTTTCTGCCGAATTCTGGAGGCATTGCGTGTTCAGTGGCAGAACTCAACGCCGCGCTTAACCTCACCACCAGACACCAGAGCGAAGAAATGAAAATATAAATTTAAGTAAATATTTCATCTCCTCGAGTGGGGATCGAACTCACAACCAATCAGTTTTACAGTCACACCTCGTGCCGCTGCGCCACGATTGACGGTAGTATAGTTATATTATAAAATAATCAATTCGTCATAGCGATACGATAAATACTAAACATTAATTAAATCCAATTAAATTTAAAATCTCACATCATTACTAAGGCGTAAGGTATATGCCTTACTATATTATATTTTCAGTTTTACTTGATATAAATTAATAAGGAAAATTAATAAAATCTTTATAAGAAAAATGTTTTAGGTACCTCTAATTTTAATCGCCTAGTGTACAGTGACAGCTGCGGCCGACAGAACGTGGAAATGGCTATTTTTACTCCCTAATAAAGCTTAAAGCAGACTTTAGGTTGAAACTTTACGAGCTTTTAAACTGTTANTATATATATATATATATATATATATATATATATATATATATATATATATATATATATATATATATATATATATATATATATATATATATATATATATATATATATATATATATATATATATATATATATATATATATATATATATATATATATATATATATATATATATATATATATATATATATATATATATATATATATATATATATATATATATATATATATATATATATATATATATATATATATATATAAAATATTAATTAAAAATAATCAGAAAAATTGTTTTAGTAGTGATTTAATTTTCAGTGGGACACTTGAGATTTATCAATTTCATTAAAACAATAAATGATCTACTTCATAATTATATCCATTTTGCCAAAACTGTTGAAGTTTAAATAAAAAAAATACTTATATAATATTTAAGTATTTAAAAGACTGCAACGATCAAGGTATATCGAAAAAGGAGACTACATTCCAATCCAAGTTTACATTAAAACTAAACAACAACGTCACAACTTTAAAAAATAAATCAAAATATAATCAAAATCATAAACAAACTATAAACAAAAAATCTGACAGTATTTCAAATATTTCAAAACTATTCTACACAACCGCATCAATATTAAACAAATATTTAAAACAAAAAACCATTTCAAAATCAACATCACGAAAACGAACATCACCAACAAGCTACTTACCCGAACTTACCCTACCGGCACGTCGCGCGTCGTAGCGCTACGGCGTAGCGGGCGGAGTGCGCGCGGGCCCGCCGCGCCGCTGCAACTGCACTCACCTTGCAACCCTCGCACGAGGTAACCCCGTAGTGGTACCCCGACGCCTTGTCCCCGCACACTTTGCACGGCGCCGCGGCTTTCCCGCTGCCTGCACCTGCGCTGTCCGCTTGTTGCTCTGTAATATTTATAAAACTTTTTTTTAGCGTCACAATGTATCTTGATCGCAGCAGGGAATGCAGAGGAAATCTAGTGTTAAGGCACTCCGTTACCCATTTTTCGGACAATTCTGGAGGCGTTGCGTGTTGAGTTGTGGAGCTTAACACCAGAACAATGCCAAATATTTAATATTTTAATTTTTTTCGCTTTGCCCGATATTTAAATATTTTTTTAAATAAACCAGGGCGAAGAAAATGAAACTATTAAATATTTCAATTTTTCGAGTGGGAATCGAACCCACAACCTGCCGTGTCACACTTTGTTGCCTTGCGCCACGACATACATATAATATTCACATATTATATAAAAAAAACATTTCAAAAACATCAGCTTCGTCCTGACACATTGTACATACAAAATATTTTTTGATACTTTAAATTTTAAAATCATTCCAGTAATATTTTACCCCAATTTAAACCAGCCTTTATTAATTGTCGTTTATATGACAATTTATTAATGTTATTATGAATTAAAATACACTTTGAACAGCAGAAGTTAGCGTTACGCTGCGTTTATTTAAAAAAAATGCATAACCTTAAAGTTTATTATTATTATGAAATACAATATCAGAATGCTCTCTTCATTTTAATAAAACTTATAAGTATATACTTATACCTCTTTTATCCTCAGTCGAAAAAAAGAAGCAAAGATGTGTTTGTTTGGCATCCAGTTCAAGCCTCTAAGGCATAAAACTGCAAATGTCATTAAAATCTGTCCTGTAGTTTTACAGTTGTGGCGTAAAGCTCTAAAGAGACGCGGTGACATTTCCATTTTATTATATGCTACGGTAAATACTGGCTCTTTCCTGTAGCATCGTGTTAGTGTTCAAATATTTTCTAACAAAATAATTAGTTACTTCGTAAAAAAAAACGGGAGTCATATAAATATATATATGTGTTTATAAAAATACGATTTTTTAAATAAAACTTTATAAATCATCTATTTCACATACGATAATTTAGGTATGATCATTACAAGAATAAAAAGGGCACGAACAACAAAAGTCTGTGGCGTCTAACAACTCATATTAAAAAAAATAAAAAAAGCAAATAAAAAATAAGTTCATTTTTTATTATTATTGGATATGGTACTGTATTTAAATAATGTAAACTTCTATTGGTATAGGACTTTGTTACTATGAACTTATCAATTAATAGACAAATACCTATACTATTTAGTTCGTAGCAGTGCCTCAGACTGGTCTGGAAGTCAGCAGCTCCATTGCAGGCTTATCAAAACAATATAAATAAAGACTGTCTTTTATACAATATATTTAGTAACAAACCGCGCTGCTGTTAGTCAAATCAAATTACAGCGTTGCCATAGCAGTTTAAAAGAACTACTTATTATTGTGGGTAAATATAAAATCACAAGTATTTCTCGCACGTTAGAGAAAAGTATAAATTATTATTATTATTTGTTAAGTAAATTACTATTATTATTTATTAAGTATAAATTATTATATTATATTGTTATCTAAACTTATATAACAATAAAAACCCATTCCAACTAACTCAGACAATATCCTATTAGTTTTAATTAAATTATAAGGTAGTACAACATAAAGTACTAGTTATAATGAATATTTAAAACGGTTTCGACGCTTTGACTCGATTTTCACCTTAAAAGCTTTTGTAAAACGGATGTGAAAGTCAAAGTCAATTATATGCAATATTGCACATATTTGAAAACGAACGGTCTGCGCTTACATTTTTCATCGATAGACTGTTCTGTTAACGTATTAGATATGTGATTATCACAGGTCGAGGTCGAGGCAATTGTGACTGTGACGCGACAGGTTGTGGGTTCGATTTTCACTCGAGAAAACGAAATATTTATTTGAATATATATTTTCATTTCTTCGCTCTAGTGTCGAGGCAAAGCGCGACGTTGAGTTCCATCACTTAACACGCAATGCCTCGAAAATTCGGCGGAATGTGGGCAACGGCGTGTCTTAAAATTAGGTTCCCTCTGCCTACTTTGCTATATGCAGGATACAGCCTGAAGTGAAAAAAATAACACTTAAAATGTGGCAGATTTGATAAAGATAAAAAAAAATATTATCCTAAATCAGTTCAGTAAGTTGCAGTCATTTACCGGTACATTTCAGCATTTCGGACTCTTACATTTAAATCAATAAGTTTCACTTTGACATGACATTCCGAACGATGAGCCAAATGAACCTTATGCTTAATAAGGCCCCTGGGTTGACTAATAATATTTGAATAGATGGTTTAGCCAGCCAGGTATGTAATACGCTTTGAAGGATATTGGAAACATCGGCTGCTACTATATTTAGGTATAAATCTGTGGCAATAGTTACTTAATCTAGCTCTTCTACAGGTCGCCTGTAGTATTAGCTGACACTGGAGGCTGGAAACTGGAAACTTCACTATTTAGAACATAGATTATCTATATTAGCATAATGCACACACACACACTCTGTTCCCATTAAGACTCTTGCGTTCCCCACTTTACACTGAATTCTTATGGCACTACGTGTCGAGTGCGAAGTGGCGCCACTCGGTACTCAATATGGTTATGGCTTTACTGACTTCATTACCGGGGCGGGGAAATGAATATATTAAATATTTTATTGTGAATCGTATAGAGTGGGAATAGAACCCAGAACTGTCGCATGCCTGTGCCCATGCCACAAAGGCCTTATTCATTATTATTTTTACTACATAACATATGTGATAGTCAAAATATCAATTAATGTTTTCACAATTTTTATAAGCTATTATCACGCCATTTCTTTCATGTAACAAAGCCAGGGTTTAAAAGATATCAACGCGTTCCTTAAAGAAAAAATTAGGTCTTTACGTTTTTTGTTACAATTTTTTTATTGTTTATCAATTATTATTGTATAAATAATTTAATTTTTTGTTTATATATTATTTCTTTTATAACGTATTTACAATATATACAATAATAAGTATTTACGTGATATTTGAACTCAGTCTACTTTCTGTGCATTATTATAATTTTAGCACATATTTAATGAATTACTAATAAAAGATAAATTTTGCAGTATTTGTATCTAAAATTTTCAAAGCAGGAGTTCCCTTGTTGTTCTGATGGCAGAGAGGGGATCAATTTGTGCAAGAATAATCTGTTTTAGTATCTGGAAATTAATCTTAATAGTTTCCTATTACATATATTTTTATATTTTTCCAGCTTGACGCTATATCCCGCACACAGTAGGGTAGATAGAGAGTACCTAGTGTTAAGGCACTCCGTTCTGCATTTTACGCCGAATTCTGGAGGCTTTGCATGTTGAGTGGCGAAACCCAACACCGCGCTACGCTTCGACACCAGAGCGAAGAAATAAAAATATTAAATATGTAATTTCCTTTTGTGGGAATCGAGCCAGTTGCGTTTACATTCACACACTTGTACGTAAGTATAAGTATCTTTCTTTAATATTTTTTTTACAGTTATAAAGGTAGATAGAGAAAATCCATTATAAATAAATTCCACCCATATTTTATTATAATAAACAATAATTTACAGATGTTTTTTGTCTAATTTTATATAAATAACGTACATAACATTCATGTCGCGACGGTCCGGATGGGTTCGGTTCCCACTCGGGAGAATGAAATAATTCATATTTTCATTTCCTTGCTTTGGTAATGACTCTAAGCGTGGGGTTGAGTTCCTCCACTCAATGCGCAATATGTGTTTCTTAATATGAATTTTCTTAGCACTAGGTTTCCAGGGTTCTGCCTACTCTACTAGTGCGGGATACAGTGTAAAACCAAAAAAATAAATATTAAGTAGGTATATATTTCAAATAAAAACAGAGACTATTACTCCTTCTACTGCATTTGAATGGTATTTTTATTATTCAAATTGCTTTCAATATTGTTCAGATAATATTCACGACTAATAATACAAAATTCATCTGTCAAATAGGACACATGGGTTTTATATTTAATTTTTTAGCTTCTCTTTATCCTGCATACAGTGAGAAGAGGGAACCTCGAGGGAACCGTTTCCTACTTTCCGCCAAAATTTCAAGGCATTACGTGTTGATCGACGGAATTTATTACCAGAGCGCCGCTACACTCTGTATAGCAGGGTAGGCAGAAGGAACCTAGTGCTATAACACTCCGTTCCCATATATTATAATTATATTATTATAATTAATATTTAATTTTATATATTATAAAAGTAAATATTATAAAAAGTAAGGCTTGGTATACTCAATCATAGGAATTATAATAGTATACTGTATTTATGCACTAGATATTTACATAAAGATTTGAATAGATTATGGGAAGTAACTTAAGTAAGCACGTGGACGTGACGTTTCCATGTTATCAGTAATCCCGGTCAGAAACTATCTATAGCTGGAACAGTTTGCTTTGTATTTGTGAACTACGACATTTATTATTTTGATAGCAATAGTCTATTGAAACAGGACACGATTTCAAATGAAAACGTCGGGGAATTTTCTGTATCACAATTTAAAAAAGTTGTGAAAAGACGTTTGTATGTTCAAAGTTATTACCAAATAAATGATTTATAAATTACTAGTGGGCGCGCGCAGCTTCGCATGCTAATTTGCACCCTTAGGGGTGAATTCTAAAAAAACCACGAAATACGTGTTCAACAAAATATTTGTAACAGTCTGAATTTAAATTTTTATAAAAATCGGTGGCGTTTTAAAAAAAAATCATACAAACTTTCAACCCCTATTTCATCCCTTTAGGGTTAAAATTTTTCAAAATCCCTTCTTAGTGGATGTCCAGATTACGAAAATAAACATCTGTCCAAATTTCACGTTTCTACCATCAGCGGTTACGGCTGCAGTCAGGTACATGTCCTTTTATATATATAGATAACACGCCTTGGGAATGAAATGCACGTCTTTTTCAAAGGCATCATTGTCACAAATAATTAAATATGTTCTTTAATAAAATTGATAAAAAAAAATCTCACTGAGTTTCTTGCGCCGGTTTTTCTCAGGTCTGAGGTCTCTAACTTTAGTGAACTGGTGGTAAATTGTTTGACATTCAAAAAATGAAGCATGTAACTTCTTATTTTGAATATTTGACTTTGACTTCATTTAAGAAATTATTATTATTTAATAGGGAATTAATATCAGAAAAAAACAAAACATTTTTTTTATCATCAAGGTAATAATAAAAAAATATTTTTACCTTAATGATAAAAAAAATAGTTTTTGGAATTCATTTTTTTAAGGCCTAACGTTGAGTTCCGCCATTCAAGACGCAATGCCTCGAAAAATTCGGCGGAAAGTGGGGAACGGAGTGTTTTTACCCTAGGCTCTCTCTGCCTACTCTGCCGTATGCGGGAAACGGTATGAAGTTGATTTGACTTATTTTTTTTATTTCTGATATTCACGAACAAACGATCAGTATTATTCTGATATCTAAATTTAAAATAATATATTTAATAATTTGAACACTGAACCAAATCCTATATTAGTAGACGAACAGTCCGTTCGATGGATGTGATTCTAAATCCGGATATCCGGATTGAATAAACAAGTTGAAGCCCCTCCGCGAGCTCTGGCAGTCTGTTTAACTGCAATCTACGTATCGTGAGTTGACCCGTACATTTCTGAATAATAAAATACTATTTATAATTACTGTTTGTTTATATGAAGTTATTAGTTATTAAATAAATGTATATAAAATTATATTGATGAAAAAAAGTAGAAAAACCTACTTAAGGGATTATAGTATAGATACGTACAAAAAGAAATATAGTAATTTCACGCTGTATCCCGCACACAGCAGGGTAGGCAGAGGGAATCTAGCGTTAAGATATTCCATTCCCCCCACGCACTGCCCAATAATCAAGTCATTTTATATTGAATGGGGGTACTCCACGCCGCGCTTTTTATTTGTACCATTTTACATAATGCTTCGAGAATTCGGTGGAAAATGGGAAACGGAAGTGCCTCAATGGGAACTTAATGTCTTAACACTAGGTCCCCTGGTTCACTCTGACTACCTTATATGCGGGATACAGCATGAAGTTAAACAAAAATTGAAGACATGCTAAGGCATGTAAACAAAAATTTAAGACATGCTAAGGCATGTAAACAAAAATTTAAGACATGCTAAGGCAAAAGGCATGCCGCGTTTGATGCTCGTGACTCTAAAAATAAATTAGTTAAATATCTTTTACTCTGAATTTATATATAAGCATTTAACAATTCGACTATAACAATATGTTGTTAAATAATCAAAATGAACTTTTAATTGAAAACTAAAAGAAAATAGAGAGATATTTTAGTATTGATTTTTACTTATAGCCCAGCTTGACAGACCACGGAGGTTCAAATTACGCCCAATATTAATAACCTATCTCCAACGTCAATCTTAGATTGTTTCATATATCTATCCAATCTAGAGATTGGATAGATATATGAGACAATCTAAGATTGACGTTGGAGATAGGTTGTTAATATTGGGCGTAAAGCGATGTCATATTTTTATCAGACGATTAGAGTTTTTTGTGAACCATTACATACACATTACACCTTCCTGTAGGGTTGCTAGCTTACCAGATACAACGCGAAAACTAAAAGCTTACACTCAATATAAAAAAAAATTATTGCGTCCTCTAAAAACATACCTACAAATAAAGGAAAAATTTAAATATATATATATATATATATATATATATATATATATTCATATTACAGAAGAAAACCATTATAAACTTATGTATGTAGATCATTTCACACAAAACGAGTGTAAACTTAAGTTAGTCAACTTTTATAAGGTGTAGGTACTTCCTTCTTATACTCCAGAAATAGATAAGGAACCCTCGGTGAGCAAATCCAACTCACTTGTCCATATTTTTTTAATTTTTTATATGCAATTTTATATGCAATATAAGGTACCATATAGAATATACTGCAACTAAAATATTAAGTTAAATACAAAAACAATATAAACTCAGATTTTCTATAGCGTTGAAAATAAAAATATTCGGTAAACATTCGTATATAGCCCTATTATTATTTTACTTGAGCCTCGATGGAAAACTAAATTGACTAGCGAGGTTTCCAGGTCAATTCAATCTGGAACTTGCTGTACTAACGAATTCAGCGAATCTTTCTCGTACAGGAAAGAGAAACGCAATCTTATCGTACACAACGAAATCAAACGATATGAACTGAGTATTATAATTGTAGGGCTTCTTAGAGAAACTTTTCTTATGATTTAAAGATTCTTAAAAACTACCAGTTAATGCTGATATTAAAAAGAATATTGGATTTCGAAAATATTAAAAGTTTAAGTCATAGAAGCGCAGTGAGGTTGCATCTGACAGTATACGCTATGATTTCGGATTCAATTCCCACTTGAGGAATGATTAAATTAGTATCAATTCCCTGCTATGGATATCGATAAGTTCCACCATCCACATACATTATCTCGATTTTGTGTTTTGATACTAGATTCCCTTATCTTGCTTTGCAGGATATAACGTGAAATTGTGAAAAAATAATTTCTGTGGCATTGATTAATTGCTAATTAATGATTCTTTATTTATTTGGCCAAAAGTCGAAAATTTTTACTTATTAAATAAATTTTAGACACTCAGTTTAATATATATTATTTGTAGAAAAGAAACGCGTCAAAAAATATGTAGGCCATTGTGGTGCAGGGGGACAGCGTCTGACTATAAACGCTATGGTTACAGATTCAATTTCTCACTCAGGACAATAAATAATGTTCATTAAGCTCTGCCGATGTAAAGCGCGACTTTCAACTCGCCTCTCAACAGAAAATGTATTTATTTCGGGCGGAATATGGGGAACAGAGTGCCTTGACACTAAGTTCGATCTGTCTACCCTGTTATATGTGAACATTCACATTGAAAAATAAATATAAGCTACAGACAAATTCTTATTAATCTGCAGTCCGTAACGCGTCATTTTAATAATAGACTGTAGTCAATATTGATTTGCTAATTAAAATACAAAGGTAAATTAGACGAATATTACCAACATAAAACTTCATTTTGATAAATACTGGTATTAATGTGTAATCAAATTAGTTAGTCGTGAGCATAGTTTAATTAGGGAAATGCATTATTGCTGGCTTTGAGGCCAGTCGTGGCGCAGGGGCACAAAGTGTGACTGTAATACGGTTGTGGGTTCGATTCCCACTCGAGAAGATAAAATATTTACTTAAATTTATATTTAAATTTCTTCGCTCTGGTGTTGAGGACAACGGCGGCTTTGAGTTCTGCCCCTCAACACGCAATGCCTTCAGAATTCGGCAGAAAGTGGGGAACGGAGTATCTTAACACTAGGTTCCCTCTAGCTACCTTACTGTGTCCGGGATACAGCGTGAAGCTGATAAAAAAAATATTGCTTTGAAATATATATATGTATTGAAACATAATGAAGACCCATAATTAAAAATGAAGTCTCAATGAACAGAAACTTATTATACATAATTGATATTCGTCAAGGGTTGCGTTTTTGTCTTTGTCATAGAAAGAATAAAGAATTGTATATGGATAAATAAGAATGATTCAAACATTGACCTAGAACTAAACAAGTCACGACAGTTTTTTTATGATACACTAGATAATATTTACAAAACAAATAAGATTTTACTGATGTGGACGTAACTCGAACCCGCGCATCTTAGATTGAAAGCGAGGAAATGATAATATTAAATATTTTATCTTCCCGAGTGGGAATCAAACCCACAACCTGTTACGTGTACAGCCCCGCACGCTTGTACCCCCGGGCCACGATCGGCCTCAAAAATATCATTCCATTAGTAAAGCAATGTAAAAATTACACCTATACCTACTGATGAACACAAAACAATACACGATATACATATATCAAAAGTAATAAAACATTTTATATGAAAAATATTGAAATAAAATGTAGTTTGGAACTAATAATATGTTTAAAACAGACATATTTACATGAACATTTTAAATTAATAATTGTCATTTTAAATTATTAATACTTGTACTATGTTCAGTAGTAAGTGTCCAATGGATGTAATTACACATATATAAATACAGAAGTTTATAATAACACTAGTGGCTGCTCTCAATTCCGTTCGCGTGGACATTTTTTTTAACATTCAGAACCTGTTTTATAAACAATTAAATCTTCATAAGAAAGACTTGTAATATTATAATTAATAGGTAACTGATTATTTGAAGAAAAGATTCCGACTGTTGAACCTAATGAAGTATTGAGCTTGTTTTTTTTTCTATTTAGTTTTATGCAGTCAGGTTTTATGTTAAGTAATAATATTAAATTTTTTTAATTTTGCTTAAACACTACAAACCTACCTTAAATTAAATGTAAGTATATAATATTATTTATTCTATAGTAAAATTAAAATATTGCCAATTACATTTATTCTACGGCTTAAACAAAGGGAGCCTCATAAGAATGGTCACTAAACAACGTGAGCTATTTCGTATTTCGCTCGTGGGAGGAATATTACAATCGATACAAGTAACGCTATCTATTGACAACAAATAGTAGGTACTAACGAATCTTGATACTCTCTTTCATACACGTAACGTTATCTATTGGCAACAAACAGTAGGTACTAACGAATCTTGATAACGCAAAAAACGTTCTGTGGAGTTAAACACTAATTACGACGGTTAAGTTTTCAAGAAGTTTATATTTGACATATTAAAAAATCGATACAAGAACGCTATCTATTGACCAATAGTAGGAACTAACGAATCTTGATACTCTCTTCCATACGCGTAACGCTATCACTAATTGTGATGGGATCTTAATAGATGGTGCTGTGCATAAAAGAAAATANGGAGATACACCAAAAGAATAACTAATTAAGTTGTCATTAGGTACAAATTTTAACCTGTACTTAATTTGATACAAAATGACAACTTAATTAGTTATTCTTTTGGTGTATCTCCATTCATGAAACTGGTACGAAACTCTCGGGTCATGAGTACGATTTGAACTTGACCGAAAATGTTGATTATTTTATAGATTATACAAAAATGTCTAAAACCGTGCTTTCTATGTATATTCTGTATACCAATTATATATTTAACTAATAATATATGTTACTAATTTAAAAACTGTACAGGAGCTAATATAAGTTATTTTACAAAGAATATCGTGAATACTTATCCAAATCAATTAATTAATTATTAAGGCTGTTTGTAATATCTATATTTCTTAAATGAATAATCATGTGATTCAAGCGGGCAAAGCCGCGAGCAGGCCGCTAGTATATAATAAATAAAACTCAGGGCCAGTTCCACCACTGCCTGACGAAGTCCCGGACAGACTTATCTGCCAGACAAGCTATAATTTTTGGTTTCATAGTTCTCGAATAGAAATATCTAGTAGATTGCATTTGACACATGCATTTCTTTTTTACATACTTATTTGTAGTTTAAAAATTTAATAAATTGTTACCTACTATAATCGTTTATTAATGAGAAAATTATTATTGAAAATATAAGAAACAGCTAATTTGTATGTTCATCCACTGTCTGTAAGATAGCATTAATTATTAGGTAACTATCTGAAATTTTATTCGTAACCGGTGAAACTGGCCCTTAGTGACAAAAATGTTATATCAGTCTCCGCTTGAGGAATCTTGGGTGAAAATCTCTACCGTTTGGAGTCCAAAAAAGATGAATAGACAGATGAAAACAGAGTTGACTGGTCGAACTGGTGCACAATAGCACGAAATGTGCAAAAGTGGATGAACTGGAGAAAGTCTTGACCAAAAATAGTTTACCAAATAGACTGTACTGGCTAGTATAATATAATAAAATAAATCTTTTAACAGACGAATTTATAGGTACATAGGTAAAACGAAAAACATTAAAATAAAGTTATCAAAAAATATACGAACGTACTATATACCTAATTATATTTCAACATTCCAACAATTTCGACATCACTTACTTATAAAAGAGCCTTCTGCGGCTTCTATGTATCTAAAATTAAATGTCTAAGAAATGTTTATTTTAAAATTAAACTTTACTCAGAAATATATTGTTTAGTAACAATTTATTATATAACATTCTCTTTTATATTTGTTTCAACTTAAATACGCCTCGAAGAAAGGAAAGGTCTATTAGTGTTACATAAAGCCAGAATTCAGCGTATATTATTTTTAGCTTGCACTTTGCACTGAGATTATATAACGTGTTTCAAGAAAGTAATGTAGGAGTGCCTTAAGAAAATAAATCTTAAGAGATTGTTTTATCTATTGAAGGAAAGAATATTACAAAAATATTTCTTCTTACTAAATATATTTTTAAAATAACGCTACTATGCTTTTTTTTTAGTTTTATGTGAAAAGTTAGATAGGTAGAGAAAATCTAGTCTTACGATATTCTATTCTTCATAAAAGACGGAGTAACCTACCGCTACGCTCCGTCTTACTAAATCGAGAAAAAGAAAATCATTTATCATCTCACTTTCCTGAGTGAATCAAAGGAGCGTATATAGTCAAAAATTTTGCAATTTTATTTTCAATGATAAGCCCTACAGATTAACTAAAAATTATAAAGAAATAATTATGAAACTAATTTAAAATAACAATTATCAAACTAATTTACAGTTATATAATCCATATAAGAGTTTAGAGTAAAAATGAATACGAATTTTTTTTAAATCGAAATATAATAATAAATGCGCACGTCCACGTGCGCCTGCGCAATCGCAAGTATAGCGATCGATAAGCGACGGGTTACGTAAGGCACTTTCTTCCGCGAATGCTCTCTCCCGCTCTAAACGCCTGCGCGAGAGAGACACGCGCACGGTCCCGGAGACTGGTGATCAGGGCTGTATTTGACAATATACTTCATTTTTATTTTTTTTTAATTAATTGATATATTTTAATATATATAATTAAACTAAAATTGTATGTAAATTTAGATATCAAAAAATGTCAATATTTAATTCTATAAATATCTCAAGTTCTGAAAGTACACTATTTATTCCATATTACATAGTAATTAGATATAAATTTAAACATTTCAAAATAAAATTCACATAGTGTTTATATCCGAGAATTTCTACACAAAAGATAATACGGTACTAATACAATAGGTCAGGCAAAGAGAATATTATTGGCGCTATTTACGCGTCATCAATCATAAAGCGAAGAACGAGGTCACAATCGAGACGCAGCATCGGATATTAATTGACGATCAATTGGGTCAGGTAAATAGAAACATGCAGCCATCTGGCTGATTGTTCTTGCAAAGAAAATATGGTATTGTTTTTGTTCATGAAAGGGATTACATCTGCAGGTAAAAGCCATATAATCATATATATTAAAAAATAAAAACATTATTTAGACAGTATACACATTTTCTGTATGTTTTTAAATAATTGATTTATATTTTAAATAATAAGAAGATTATGTAAGAATTACATTATAATTGGTGACAGCCCTGACAATTTTCCAAAGCAATGATTGCAGTTCAACAAACTGCGCGTGAGTCGATCGTTGAACCTGCACTAACTGTTACTGCGTCTCGCTCGCACGCGCCTTATTTTACTGTCTAAGTTATCTTTCTCTCTCTAAAACATCGCTTAGCTTCCATAATCGTTTACATCGAATGTGCGGTTCTAAAGAAATATCTTCGGCCATTGCAAAACAACGCAATGTACCTTTAACTATCTAATACTAAGCTCTGTATATAAAAGTAACATGCCCAGAGTTACTCGAGCATACCTCTCCACTTTCTTGATGTACATATACTTTAGTATCTTATATTATAATATATTTTTTTGAGATTTTTACTTACTCAAAAAATATCATATATATATATATATATATATATATATATAATACCTATATTTATAATTAGATTTTTTTAAATCTAATACATGTAACTGCAATAATATATTTTTTTTAACACTCATACTAATGACAACAATATAAAATATTACCATTTTCGTATATTCTGTATATAATGCATTAATTTTTGAGATAGCCAATCTTTTATACTAAATATTTTTTTTGTTTACTATGATTTAGATTGTTTTTAGCTCCACACTGTATCCCGAACATAGTAGGGAAGGCAGAGGGAACCTAGTGTTAAAACATTCTGTTACCCATTTTTCACACAACCTGCCCCACCACGACTGGTCACACGAAACGATACGATACGATTTAGCAATTATAAAAAACATAGTCACACTTCATTTGTTACTAGAAACAAGGGAACGTAGATTATGATGCCATTCAAAGCTATTGCAAGAGCTTTGTGAGTATCGCAGGCAGCTTTCATGCCCGCTACATAGCAATGCAGATAGGAAACACAACAATGGCATTTCGGGTGCGTTGCGTCAAAGAGGTGCATTAAAGTTTATTTTACAAAATCAGCTTCACGCTGTATCCCGCACACAGCAGAGTAGGCAGAGGGAACCTAGTGTTAAGACACTCCGTTCCCCACTTTCTGCCGAATTCTGGAGGCATTGCGTGTTGAGTAAACGAACGAAAGTGAGGAGAGTATTGTCTTAACACTAGACTTCCTCTGCCAATCCTCTGATTTTGAAGTCTAGTAAGATTTAAATAAATATAAATATAAAAACTACCTATGCAGTTTTTTACCTATTTTTCTGGTCGCGATTAGATGCTCTTTATATGAATGCTAACAAGTAATAGCCTATTATTGTCACGATATTATGTAAAATGGTCACCCGCTACTTCCTTTAGGGACTTTATGACCATTTTTCCATACTACTTTCATTTATCACCGATTCAAGTTATCATTGAAATTTAGAGTCAAAACTTCGAAACATTTCTTGTTTTAAGTAGTGACGGAAATCAACGACGCACTTTGTTTAACGGGAACAAATAAAAATATATAAAAGTAAATAATTTTAATATAATGATTTCTACGAGAGCAAACTGATTTTACAATAATTTCGTTTTCAGTCAGATTGTCACGACAGCTTTAAATTTTAATGTTTTTTATTTGTCAACATAAATTCCATGTAAATGCCTAAAGCAGTGATTCTCAACCTTTTTTTGTTGCGGCACATATTTAACGATTTCAAAATTTGGCGACACACAAAGAAAAAGATAAAAATTATTTACTACAATACACTGCATAAATAGTTTATGACAAAAATTTTAAATATACGAATTTATTTTTTTGTGGATTTAAATATATATTCATGTTAAAAATATTTTTCTTTTTAAATTATATAATTTAATAATATTAACATTATTATATATTTTGAAATTTGGCGGCACACAAAAGTGCCGCGGCACAGTGGTTGAGAATCACTGGGCTAAAGTATCATTTCCTGTTTTTTTAAGCATTAGCTGGTCTATTATTATCTTTTGTCAGATGTTTGAGATGTTTAATTTTTTATATGTCAATGAGTAATACCTATCACGCTGAATATCAGAACTATTAGTTCAGCAAACAATTTAGCTAAACTAATATTTCAGATATTCCATCCAGATCTTATATTTTATATATGTCAATGAAAATACTTATCACGCCCGACAACTTTTGTTAAAGTCAAAAATTATTTTTAGCCGACATCCAGCCCTTACCTAATAACTGTACAACAAAATTAAAAACCGGACAAGCGCGAGTCGGACGCGCCCACTGAGGGTTCCGTACAAAAATTGGATGTCTCAAACTGTAATTAAGCTGAAATTTAAGCTTAGCTTAGCGCCTTTTAAGTTTATTATTTTTAGGATTCAACCACAAATGTATAGTTTCTGATTTTTCCTTGAACTTGTACTACCTGTAGATACTAGCTCCCAAATTTCATAATTCTAGGTAAATCGGAAGTACCCTATGAATTTTAATTCCCTTTATAGTATCGAAAAACGCGTTTTTTTTAATATAAATGGCCGATATGGGCCATTTATTTCAGGAATTCATGAGGCTGTAGATTTAAGTAAATGGTTTGATTTTCAATTTGATATCTTCCAGCGTTCCTGAGATAATGGCAGACGGACAGACGGATGGGCAACAAAGTGATCTTATAAGGATTCCTTTTTTCCTTAAAAGGTACGAAACTCTAAAAATATTACAATATGTCCAAAAGTTCAGAAGTCGTGCGTGTTCAAACAGACAATTATATAAACAGAATAAAAAAACAATAAAAATGTAAATAAACACTTTTTTATATTTTAGAATACTAAAGTAAATTATTGTATTATTAATACTATCTATCTATGTAAATAACAAAACTCAGCTTCACGCTGTATCCCGCACACAGCAGGATAGGCAGAGAGCACTTAGTGTTGATACACCTATCTATCAATGTTTCTATCTATGTGATACTTATACATACTTCTATGTTTATATAACCTTGAAATAAAAAAAAAATAGATGAAGATTACAGCCTGCATGGTTTCAGTTTTTCTCACGTGAGCTTATAGAGGAGTAACAATACTAAGTTATCAGTTTAGTCCCCTTGGTTAGATAGATCCAGCGAGACCGATGTGCCAAGTAAACCGCTTTTCAATTTACATTTCATCTTGCATTCCTTTGCTAATCCAACACGTTTCACAAGTGGTTATTGGAATAGTAAGGAAAGTACTATATTTATATGTTAAAAGATGTAATCTAATTGTCAATATGGCGACAGAATCTTTGAATACTGGATTTATTATAATTGATATCGTATTTGAATTTTCTGTAGTAAAATCATACTAATGTTATAAATGTGAATGTAACTTTGTTTGTTACGGAAAACGTAACAAACAAACTTACATTTATATTTGAGTAGTTTGTCGTCTTTCACGCCACGGCACAATTATAGGTATAGAGGTATTAGAAATCATATGGGATATATTTAAAAAAAAATTATATTTAAAAAATATGCTTCGACTATAATATAAATATAAATTTAAGCAAGCGAATCCGCGTTTGAATCTCTAGTAATAAATAAATATGAAAATATAAATTCCGCGGAAAAAGCGGAAAAAAAATGTATCTTAACACTAGGTTCTATCCGATTGAGTGGTTCTCGAAGTTCTCGAATCCACTTCACAATATATATATTTAAAATATACACAATATTTAAATTATTAATCTGAATTATAAATTCTAATAAAAAAACCGACTTCGACGGAATCTCATAATCAGAACCTAATCAAACTCTTATCAAACTACCCTTGAAGTGTCCTTTCCAATAAAAAAGTCATCAAAATCGGTCATGATATTGAGTAATCTGTCCATTAAACGCGGACATACTAAATGTAAACTTAAGACAATGTGATTTTCTCATGAACGACATTGTCAGAAATGGACCAAAATGAATTCAAAAAAGGACCACACGGGAAGCACCAGCTTTCCTACAAAAAAAAAGAATAATCAAAATCGGTTCACTCAGTCAAAAGTTCAGTCAGTAAAATACAGTCGATTTTATAACCTCCTTTGTTGTGTTTATATATATTTGAAATATTTTAAGACATACTTCTTTGAGTGGCACCTTGCATATTCCGGTGGCAAATCACAGTGACATTTACTACACCTGAATTGAAACTTTTAATATATTTTTTATATTTCTTATCAAAAAAAATTATGAATTTATTGCACCAAAAAATCCAACAACATATTATGTACATGGTATAAATCAGTCCTATATATTTAAGATATATTAAAGTAATATTGCAAACATATTTTGAATAGAAATAAATAATATATAAAAAAATTAACATTCAAATTAAATACGATTTATTGTGAGATCTACCTGTTTTATTAAAATAAGAGGATCACTATTATTACTTATAACTATTTGGTAGCGAACGGTTTGCTTTCAGCGGATCAGTGATTATATAAGATATATTATCAGGTGCTTATTGATCGCGCGGCACTTTCTAATGACTATCACAAAAACATTCTCTTATTTCCGTGCAGTCATTATTCAGCTGCATTTTTAATTTACTTTTTAAAATGTATTCATTGTTGTGAAGCTTTTACTAGTTTTAACACAAAACTCCGACTCCATGACAAGAGACTTACTACAACCAACTTTACCTAGTCGTTAATTTACTACATATTTAATTTGCATGTGTATGGGCCTAGGAATAGGGGAAGTGGGTGGGGGAGTACCCGGGCCTACCCCAGAATAGTCCGATCCCACTCGATGGATGCCCACTCCAGAAATTTAAGTAGAAAAAAGCTCTGAAAACTTAAAAAAAATAACGTTTACACGAACATAACTCATAAACCTACTCCCAAAAATATATCTCAAGATAAGTGCAATATTAAACTGCGAACTAAATACAATAAAGTTAACTTGACGTGAGCTATCTCATATAAAGCATTTTTGCTGTCATTATTTTTTACGTAAAAGACAACACAGCACAAGTATTGATTGTACAGTGTGCTTGATTATAGTAATAGCAGTTCAAAACATCATTACGTCAATCAATATTGTGTGAAATAATATTTTTAATTAAAAAACGTCCGAGGCTGTACGCATTTTGTTAATGACAATTTTTTTTAAATATTTTTAAAGTGTTATTCCACACTTAGGAAAGAAAAATACTTATTTAAAAACTTATTTAGCAGGCGCGGGTTCGAGTCCCGCTACGTTCACATTTTTATACGTTTACTAAATAAGTAATGACAAATTTTGTTTAATAGATAAAAAAAAATCAGCTTCACACTGTATCCCGCACACAGCAGGGTAGGCAAAGGGAACCTAGTGTTAGGACACTCCGTTCCCTTATTTAATAGTCAGCCTTGCATCATAGTTCATTTTCAAATATTTGAGCATAATATATTATTTTTTTTTATTAATCTGTTCATTTGCTGGTAAATGCATGTTTTTAGGAAAGTAGTATATTTTTTGCTTCGAATATCCAATATTTCAATAACTTATATGTATGTGTAAAAGTAGCTCAATAACTTATATGTAGTGATTTTAATCTACTCGATCATGATTACCACTTACATATAACCTTAATCTTTAAAAACATACAATTTTTTCTTTTAAAGTATGTGTTGTTCATATAATACATTATTAAGGATTTAATTTTATAAGTACTCTATGCCGCATATAGCACCTTGTTACCAGAGCGATGAAAAAAAATATTAATAATTAATATTAGGACCAAGTTGAGTAAATTCTCGTTTCTCTGTTTTTTTTGTTTAAAAAAATTACTTTAAAATATAATGCTTACAATGACATTACTCAAAGTA
>JAAIXJ010000440.1:221916-243364 GCA_013403705.1 Heliconius hermathena | reverse complement strand
CAGAAACGACTTTTCTACAGATTTATTATAAGTATAAATTTCTATCTTATTAATGGTAGGTATATAAAAGACTATTCTGTATAATATTAACTAAAATTCCATGTCAAGGATGTCTCAATCACCCAATACAAACAAAAATTAAAAACGGAATAAACAACGATAACGGTTCGGTTTATTTATTTTCTTTATTGATAATATTATTGATAGAAATAAACTTTCCACTATTCAATTTCATTATTTCACTATTTTATTTTATTCTATTTCACTAACAAATGAGAATCAAACTTACACTACAGTTATATAGAACACAGACTAAATTAGGCTACAGCCGGCCAACCAAAAATCAACATAGAGGCCAATCAGCGTTGTTCCTTATCTTACGAACTTCAATTTTCAACTACTCAACAACAATACCCTAGGTTCCCCTTTGCCTACCCTGCTGCGTAATACAGTTCCGCCTCTCAACGCGCAAGGACTCCAAATTTTTAAGAGTATCTTAACATTAGGTTTCCTCTGTCTGTATCATTATAAATGCGGGTTACAGCGTGAAGTTAAAAAAAAATACAATAACTTTTCAAGTTGTCAAAGCGAAAGTGGAGAACTCTAGGTTATTTTTGCCATTCTCACACGATACTATATATTATGTAGGTAAAAAAAACGGTACTTTGATCCAATTAAGAATTTAACTATAATAATGAACGCAATCGAATATACGCCATAGAAAATATTTTTCCTTGAAGATATAATTGAAACGCAAATAATATGATTTTCGCTGGTAGGCGTGAAACATTACAGACCTATTATAGAATGTTGAAGCGGGAACGTAGGTAAGTTGGAAAATTTTGGTAATTGAGGATTTTAAAAATTAATGTAACGATGTGCATATCACAGCGAAGACGGATTGGGGGCCAATTAAGCTGAGCACGAAATTAGGAGACGTGGTCATACTTACGCAGGCCATACACAAAGCGTATGGCGAGATTTTGAAGTCGCTCTAATTTATTAAGTAGCTCCTCGGTCGCATCCAAATAGTAAACGTCAGCGTAGTCAAGAATTGGAATGAGAAGATATTGCGCTAGCATAATTTTTATGTTAGAAGAATTGTTAATATGCGCTTGCATAATTTTTGTTTTGTGTGGAGGAAATATTGGAGACGCCTAAGAGAATGGAAGGAGAAATGCATGCGCTTGCTGATTGCATTGATATGTGGTGTCCAAGACATGTTGCAGTCAATGATAAGACCCAGATTCCTAATTTCGCTACAATAAGGAATTGGCACTCCTGAGTAGCGAATCGCTGGCACAGAATCCTAGTCAATTTTTTGTCTAAGTCTTTTGCTGCCTATAATAATAGTCTGACTTTCTAGGGTTAATTAATAGACCAAAAGATTCAGCCCACGATTTAATAGAACCGAGATCGCTGTTTATACTTTGAATGACTTCAGGCAATTCATTTAAATTACTTAAAAGGAGAATTAATGACTTTTGAAATATTGTTAATAAAGACAGAGAAAAGAAATGGAGAAAGAACGCCGCCTTGGTTTTCTTTATGTTCGAGACAAAGTTAGCAAAAAGGCCATCTTTTTGCCTTTACTATTCTACTATACTCGTAGCTGGTATAATTTATTTTTTATCACCACTTTTTAAAAAGTTATATTAACAATTCTTCTAACATAATATTTTTAAGGCTTTTGTTTTATTCTTTTCATCTGTTTAGCTTAGTTCACTTTTGATTTATAGGTACTGGTTAAGTATGTTTCTTCGAAATTTTTGCTTATCGTTACAATATTTAGTCCTTTGTCCTGTTTAAGGTAGTGTTGATAAAATATTTGAGATTCTAGTGTTTCATTTAAGGTTCATGTTATATTTCGCACATAGAAGAGTAGGCAGAGGGGACATTGGATATTGAGTGGCAGACCTCAACGCCATCTTACCTCGTTTCTAGATCGAAGAAATGTGAATATTAAATATTTCACTCCCCCGTGAGGCAATAAAACCCACAACTTGTCACCTTAACAGCCTCACGTTCGGACTACTACACCATTTATTGATGTATTATATATTCAATTTTTCGTTCAATTATGCTTATATTTATAATTATATATACAAATGCACAGCTAAAAAAAAACGTAAATTTGTAAGTACATAACTTGCGTATACAGTAAGCCCAAAGGTAAAGGTAGGTAAGCCCAAGGTATAATTCATCGAATAATATATATATATATATATATATATATATATATATATATATATATATATATATACACTAGCGACCAATATATCTCCGTTTCCCGAGTGTCTTAACACTAGGTTCCCTCTGTCTACCCTGCTGTGTGAGGGATACAGCGTGAAGCTGAAAAAAAATATTTCCTCGAGTGGGTTCGAGCCCGAACACAATCAGTCGCGTTAACAGTTACACACTTGCCTCTAGGCCAAGACTGGTCTCAATTATTATTTTACTTAGAGTTAAATTTTGTGCTGAATAGTCCATTTATCGAGGAAGGCTATAATGGCTATGTTACATCACGTTAATTATTTCGATGTAACCCACAGTACCTGTTGAATGGATCAAGTCAAGTCAAGCCATACAAAATTCTCAGCTATTTCCTATAAACGATGTGGGCGAAGTCCCAGGAAAACGCAAGGTAATCGACAGCTATTTTATGTCAATATTGTTCACTCAAAACTAAAAAAAGTTGGTATAGAAGCCAAATATTAATAAATATTATATGGAATAAGAGAACCAAATTGAGAATATATTCCACCTGGTAATATATTTGTGTCTATCGATTACTATTTTAATAACTCGCTTTACAGCACCCATTATGGAAGGAAAATATAATAAATAGTAAAGTAATGTTATTGTTATATTTACATAAGAATATTTTGAATTGCTGAACTGAAAAGTTATATTTCGATTAATTTAAATAAATATATATATTTTTTTAATTTGTTAATTTATTTTAATCACATTATAATTTTGTTGTGTATTTCGGGAATCATATTTTGTATAATATATTCGGGAATACGGCTATTGAAATAATTTCTTTAAATTTAACAGTATTATTACAGTATTACTAGCTATACGCTGTATTCAGCACATAGCAGAGAACACCTGGAAGCCTAGTGTTAAGACACTCCGTACTCGTTTAGATATTTCCGTTCCCTACTTTCCGCCGAATTTTGTAGGCATTGCGCTTAAATATTCACTTGATTTCTAAACAAGGTGAAATTTTAGAGTCATTGTGTTTTAAGTGGCGGAAGTCAACGCACCGCTTCATCTCTTTACCAAATCGAAGAAATTAAAAATCAGCTTCACACTTTTTCAGCTTCACACCGTGTCCTCCCGCACATAGCAGCGTAGGCAGAGAGAACGTAGTGTAAAGACCGCCGATTTCTAGAGGCATGAAAAGAAATAAAAAAAATAAATATTTCATTCCCCTATGAGAATGGAGCCCGTAACCGTCGCGTCATACGCGTGATATCCTCGATAATTAGTATACTTAATTGCTTTTGATAAATTTATTATTTGATTATAATTTTAAACAGTTAAACACAGTTCTTATATACAGAGGCGCGCGTTGAAATCCCGGATTTAACAGTCAATGTCTTGAAAATTGTATTATATGTAAATTAAACTTACTACCTCTGCATACCAAATACCCTGCACATAAAGAATATAGAGTAAAGCTAAAAAAAAGTTGTGTTCGACAATACTTCTTAAATCTTTGGTACGTAAATTAAAGCCGTTGTGGTGGAGTGGATTAGTGTCAGATTGTATTTGTGATTAGATTCCCATTTTTTTTTTCATTTCCCTTTTTTTGTATAAAATGCGGCACTGGGTTCCGCCACTCAACAAGCAATATTTTGAATTGCAATGGCCTTACCATTTTTTCACTTACTTTTTTGGTCGTATTGTTTCTGATTTTCCATTTTCCAAAGAAATTCTTTCATGGTTATAAGTAATCTACAATATAAAAATCTTTCGAATTTTATTATTAAAATCAAATAAATCAGCTGCACGCTGTATCCCGCATTTTTTGTTATCTATCTAATGACGAACGTAATAAAAACAATACTAAGCTTTTGCAGTCAACATAGCGCAACCATTGCTTTGTTTAGCGTATAAGTATCAAACTGGCTAATTGGCCCCAAAAATAAACAAATGTGTAGAAATTCACCGCGTAGAAGTCTCAAATGACTATTCGGCCCTTGTACGTTTAACTGAGTGCTACATAGGCCGTTATATTCTAACAAAAAGTCCTGTTTCTATGCAGAAATCTATTTTTTATAGCTGACCTGATAAATTATATCGATAGAATGCGTTTGGCATAAAAAAAGTGAAAATTGCCAAATTGTTAGTTTGGCCCATATACATAGGACCCATCGAAATATTATATGGAATAAGAGAATCAAATTGAGAATATATTCCACCTGGTAATATATTTGTGTCTATCGATTACTATTTTAATAAGTCGCTTAACAGCACCTTATGAAAGGAAAATATAATAAATAGTAAAGTAATGTTGTTGTTATATTTACATAAGAATATTTTGAATTGCTGAACTGAAACGTTTTCGATTAATTTAAATAAATATTTTTTTATAAAATTTGTTAATTTATTTTAATCACATATTACAATTTTGTTGTGTATTTTGGGAATCATATTTTGTATAATATATTCGGGAATACGGCAATTGAAATAATTTCTTTAAATTTAACAGTATTATTAAGTATTACTAGCTTTACGCTGTATCCAGTATCCATCTACATAGCAGAGAACACCTGGAAGCCTAGTGTTAAGACACTCCGTACTCGTTTAGATATTTCGCGTTCCCTACTTTCCGCCGAATTTTGTAGGCATTGCGCTTTGAGTGGCGGAACATCAACAATGCACTTTGCCTCGTTACCAAACCAAAAATAAATCACGTCATCGAGTGGGAATCGACCCTACGAGCAGTCGCGTGAACTCACATCCGTTTACAATCGCACGCTTGTACCCCTGCCCCACGTCTGGCCTCAAATATATAAATCTTAACATGAGTTATTGCTGAGACTCAATAACTTGCTCCTCATTTTTTTAAAACAAACTGTATTGGCTTCCAGAAGATGTAATTTTAAAAGCACAAAATTCCATATAAGCACTAAACTTACAACTTAAAATGATAAAGTTGTGCAATCGAAGATGGAAAAGTTAGAAAGCTGCAAGAGCTTTCAGGAAGGAATCAGCGTAGAACCAATAACGATATTACTAGTTATGGGAATACTCACAATTGCTTGGTACAGAAAATGTAGCGGTTAGAAGGAAATATTTTTAAACATGATTTTTTATACTTTGTAGAAGAAAAAGCAATAGATAATGTCTCGCCCTGACGACGGGGTAAGGCATGTCGTTGACTTACACCATTCATCAAGATATTTCTGTTCCCCATTTTCAGGTTCCCAGGTTCTCTCTGCCTACCGTTCTATGTGCGGATAAGAAGACAAGAATAATATTTCGAGTCGAACCAAACAAACTCTTTTTTTTTATTTTTTTTATTTAAAACAAACTCTTAAGCTTTATAATATTAGTATTCATATAGACATAGAGATATATATAATATATAAAGCTGCTCTAACGTTAAATTTAATAATCATTTTTGCTTTATATTTAAAAACCACTAAAAATATTTTAGCATAATTATGTCAGCACAAATGGAAGCAATTTGGAAAGCTTTCTGGGTAATATACATGTATGAATATTTTTATTAGAGGCCGTCGTGTCGCAGTAGTACAACGTCAGTCGGTACTCGTGACGGGTGTGAGTTCGACTCTACCTACCTTCTAGAAAGGACCGAGGAAATGAAAATATGTTGTTAATTCTTCCGAGTGGGTATCGAACTTGAAGCGCTTTTATTCAGACGGGGTCAAATTAAAAAATGTACAAAGCTATAATAAAAGCAAACTTTCAATAAAAAGTTTTTCTGTACAATGCTGTATAACACATTTTAATCACATTCACATTATGTACGCAGAGACCTGTTCTAGTTCACGACTGACAGTTTGATGAGCTTTAGAACTATTCTGTGTCCTAATTAGTGCTATAATTACTACAAAACTGAAATGCAAAGGATTTTATTTTTTATATTTTGAGATGTATGTAGGCTTTAGTACTAATAGTTAGATAGTGTATATGTTTGTCTATGTTGAAAAGAAGTTTTTATATTCTGTTATAATATGTTTTAGGAGTCATCACTACGTGGAATTCGAAGCTTGACGATTATGGGTTCGATTTCAGCTGGGGGCAATGAATGATTTTCATTCCTCGCTCTGGTAACAAGGCAAAGAGTGGAGTAGAGGTCCGCCACACAACAGGCAATATATCTCGAGGGTTGGACGGAAAGTGAAAGGACGGCGTGTCATACTACTGGGTTTCTTTTTCCAGCCCTGTTACTTGCGATATATACAGTGTGAAAAAAACTTTATACATTCTGAGGTATTTTAACAAACCATTAGCTCCATATTTACAGACATTTATTTCAACTACAAAATCTTTTCTAGACGTATTTTTGGGAGTTAAGTGTATTAAATGATCAAATTACTTGAAACGTTAAAGACGTACAATTACCGTCAAACAAAAGCAAAAATGACAAAGTGTTGCGTTGAGTTCCGCCACAACACATCATATTTCGAAAATGAGCGGAAAGTGCGGAACGTCTAAACTATTATTTTTTTCTGATATCGTCTATTTTTGTCTCATCTTCTTGCTCTTGTAACAAGACAAAGCGCGGCCTTGAGACCTACCATTCATATATTAAACGTATCCGGATGACAAAAAAAATAGTCATTATGACTTTTGTATAATTTTATTAGACACCGTCTTGGCAAAGGGCACAAGAGTGTGGCTGTAACACGATGGTTACGGGTTCGATACCCACTCGAAGGAATAAATTATTATTTCTTAATATTTTCATGTCTTTATATGTCTTTCTTATATTTCTTTCTTTCTTAATATTTTCATGTCTTCGATGTTAGTCTCAGACTAAGGCAAAAAGCCCGGCGTTGACTTCCGCCACTCAACACACAATGCCACGAAAAATTCTGTTTACCCTGGTGTATGCGAGATACAGTGCGTGAAGAAGATTTGATTATTTTCATAAATAAATTAGTTACACGCTGTGTGTGCGGGCACACAGCAGGATAGGTAGAGGGAACCCAGTGTTAGGACACTTCGTTCCCCACTTTCTGCCGAAGTCTCGAGGCATTGCGTGTTGAGTGGCAGAACTCAACGCCGCCCTTTGCTTCGACACCAGTGCGAAGAAATGGAAATATAAATTTAAGTAAATATTTCATCTCCTCGAGTGGTGATCGAACCCACAGCCAATCGGTTTTACAGTCACACTTTGTGCCCCTGCGCCACGACTGGCCTAATAACTTGTAATAACATATAATTGATATATGTTTAATAATTAATCGTAATCTAAAGCATAATAGAAACAAAACTATTCTCTGATACACTGAACATCCTAAAAGTTACATTTAAAACCGTCGCCGCACGGTGGCGGCTTTATCTGTGAAATATTGTAATTCACAAACTTTTTATACTCAACAGGATTCTACTTGATAATAAAAAATAAAAATCTTTAAACTGACTGCTGGTAAAAGAAGGATTTTGGGTTTTGTTAAAAGTGTACATTATTTTTTTTGTGTGTTTCCGTAAAAGGAGCGTTGACACTTCCACCCTGTATAATATAGCATGAAGTGTTCGGGCTGAAATTAAAAACAAATATTTAGGTCTATGGTTTCGTTAAACACAGAAAAATTCTGTGTACTTTCCGTTTACCTACAATCCCGAAATAGGTACGGGATCCTTAGTGAGCGAATCCGACCCGCACTTAATTGGTTTTTTTTCGATTTGCAGTGTAGGTAGTGAAAATCCAATAATGAGTCGTTCCGTTCTCTAAATACTGTAAAATTTTAAGACATAGTAGCGTTTTGAGCAGGGACTTCGCCTTCTTCGCCACTCTTTTTATTCTTACCAGAACATGGAAAAAGGAATAATTTATTGCTCCGAGGGGGAATCAAACTAAAAACCATCGCGCCTACGGTCAGACGCTATACCGCTGCTCTTTGACAACCTCGAAAATATGTACCTACGTTTACGTAAAAATGAAATAATTTAAAATAGCTGATTCCTTCGAAATTTATTTGTATTTCAAAATACCTCGTAACTCTTATAATAATCGACAATATCTTTTTCCCTCATTTTCCAGTGAAACTCTATATATTGGGATACTATTATGTAACAGGATAGACTGCATGCATTTAATGTATTATACATTAAATCTCTAGTTGTTGACTTTATCAATTTTCTACAACAGTTATATTTTGTTGTTGAGAAAATATGACTCTGGTTGGTCACCACTCTGAAAGAAGGGTGTGAATATAATGGTCTAAGCCTCAATGTGAATAAGACAAAGGTTCTGATTTTTGAAAGAGATGAAGAAAGGACGGAATGCAAGATCAGTGTAAATGGTAAGATATTAGAANGTGGTAAGGCGTATTGCTGCCGGTAATAGGGTTAATGGAGCCTTAGCTGCATTGATGAGAAGGCGAAACGTCAAGAGCGTTTGGCCGTACACAATGCAGTGTTGGTACTGACGCTGTTATGCGGCAGCGAAACGTGGGTATTACAGAAGAAGAATGAAGGAATGATGAATGCTGTGGAGATGTGATATCTTCGTAGGATATGCGGAGTCAGCTTAGCTGATCGAATCCGCAATGTAGAGATACACAGAGTGGCAGGTACTAGCGAGGATGTCACGGTGAGAATGAAGAAGAACGTGCTCAGCTGGTTTGGGCACGTCGAACGAATGAGTGATGAAAGAATGGCAAAAAAGATTTATGATGGAAAAGTGAGCGGTAAGAGAGGTAGGGGGAGACCTCGGTTGACCTTCGAAAACACAGTATCAAAGATACTGGAGGAAGGTCACGTAAAAAGCATGAGGACCCCCCGAAGGGCATGTATGAAGAGGTTGATGACAGTGGACGAGGCGAAAGAGGTATGTAGAGACCGTAGCGTTTGGCGCTCCGTTCTCTCTGACTACCCCGCAAGGGATAAAGCGTGAAGCTAAGTAAGTAAGTAAGAAAATATGACTTATTGATATATACTCTGATCAAGTAATCATGGCGTAACTTAACCCAGCATAATCTCTAATAATAAAAAAATAATAAATAAAAAAAAATAATTCGAAAGCTCTACACAAACAACAAAATATTTTCATCGATCCCCTCCTGCATTTTATCAGTTTGTTTTAAGCCACTTCGAGGCCCTAAACGTGGCCAGAATAAATTTCCCCACAAAAACCACCACTTAAAACCAGGAATGTTGAGAAAAATCAATTTTTTAAATTTATTTTTTGAGGGTGATCATAATTAATTGCCTTGTATGTTATTATTTTTATGAAGGTAATTTAAGTAATCGGTACACGTGAGATCTAATGGTTTTAGTTTGATGATTTTAAAAATGTATAATGTTACACTAGTAGGAATTTTTACGGTAAAAAATATTATTCATATAAAAATTATTCATATGGAAATTAAATTTTAACTTTAGAGTTTTCCTTTAGACAAATAAAATATTTGGTTTCTTAAACACAATTAAATATAATTTAAGATGGTTGCTAGTTGAAATCCTGGAAACAAATAAACTAAAAAATAATATTGCAAACAAATTCCTTAGCAAACATAATGCGACTGTGCAGCCTTCGCGCATGAAATATTTTTTTATTAGCTTCACGCTGTATCCCGCACGTAGCAGGGTAGGCAGAGATAACCTAGTGTTAAGGAACTCCGTTCCCATGAAGATACTTCTGTTCCCTATATTCCACCGCATTCCGCGCTTTTTTTTGTGGCAACACTAGCATATAAACGTCTTTAAAATTATTATTTCCTTCTAGTAAATGCGACGTTGAGTTCCACAACTCAAATTTGAAGGAAAGAGAGAGAACAGAGTATCATAATATAACATTATGTTTATTTGTAGATCCCTCTTCTACTTCTCGCTGTTCCGGACATGGCGGTTGGGCAGCGGTCTCTAACGCCGCATTTGTCAACACGTATGAGACGATTAGTGCGTCCTCGTATGATACAAGTGGTGGCTGATGGATTCGCAGACCAGAAAAACAGGATAGAATAAGAAAAATATATAAATTTCTAGCTTAAACAACATTTAGCTAAGCGTGCACAATAATTATAAATTCGGAATATCACATTTTCATTAAAAAGTATATTTGATATAATTATTATAAAATACATATATAAATTGATCTATCTTTTTACTTGTTCAATAATTACTTTTTTACTTATTTATATATAACAATAAATTTTAAAAGTTTACAAAGAAAAAAATTGTGTTCTTAATTTATAACTTTATACAAGTGAATGGAGCTTACCCGTTAACATTTGAATATCTCCTTAATTAATTGAGACGAGGAAACTCTTCTGTAAATAAAATGTAATAAACTCAAATTATATCGTAACAGATCACTTATAGACGATAAATAAACCAATTAGTTTATCCAAGTATATCTTAAAGAGATGGATGGATTTCCCACCCCCTGAGTTGCCAGGGGGTCTTGGAAAGTCTCGGGGGGTCTCGGAGTGCCTCGGGTGTACGTCACCCATAGTAACTCAGTGCCAATTGTTAATTATTTTCATTAAGTTGAATAAATATCTGACATGAAATATTTTCAAGTCTGATCGCTCAGTCGCGAATCTTGAGGCCTTATGATAAATGTACGGAGTTAAGTTTCAGAATTAGTAAATTATTTTTGTTATATATTTTATATCTCTATTAATAATATAATGATTAGATGTTGGCTTAAAAGTAGAATGGAGCGTCTCAACACTAGATTCTCTCTGTTTATCCTACTATAAACGGGAAGCGTTTAAGCTAATAATTAAATATTTATTTAAAAAAAATGATTTTACTCTTTTTTCCATCACATCACATAGTAGGGACGCTAGAAGGAATTTACAGTTAAGACACTCCGTTGTCGACTTTCTCCATAATGTTTAAGACATTGCGTATTGAATGGCGAAAATCTACGCCGCGCTTTGGCAACCAGACCAGGAAAATGAAAATAATTTTAAAATAATCATTCCGTTGAGCCGTTATACCGATATAAGTATTGTAAGAATTAAAAAATAACCTATTAAGTGCGAACTGGACTCACTCACCGAGGCTACCGTATCAATTTCAAGATTGTAGGTCAACGGGAACCTATAAATGTTTACAAACTTAAATTTGCGGGCGTATGTACTCATTAGTACGCGGAAAATTTTTATAAAATGCAGCAAATCGTCCATCAATGGATAAATGCTCGTATCTTTTAATTACATATTTACATTATTTGAAGGTCATTTTTTCTGTGCTTCAAGGGACCAAAGACCTGAATATAAAATATTATAATAATTTCTGCTTGATATCTCCGCGACAACACGAAATAGATACTCTTCACAGACGGACAGACGGACACAACAAAGTGATTCTATAGAGATGCGCTTTTACCTTTTAAGCTACTACTCTCTTTGTAATGTTACTCCTCCTACCTAGACCTTTAAACCTACAGCTCTGAAATTTTGCATTAACTTTGCGGACGACACGATGATACCAGCGAAGTAGATTGGTGATAATTGTAATTGTAGTTTTTGAGTAAATGGTTAAAATGTATCCCATAGAGTTGACCTGTGGAACGTTGTCATGATATAAAACCTCATATATTGTAGTCAATTATCAAAATTAAAAATAATATATTTGTATCTGGCATTATAAATTAGACTATGTATGTTTTGTCTTTCGTTTCAATATATCTATAAACGTCAGTCGAGGCTAAGCGCAGCGTTGAGTTCTGCCACTCAACACTCAATGCCTCCAGAATTCGGCAGAAAGTGGGGAACGCAGTGTCTTAACACTATGTTCCCTCTGCCTACCCTGCCGTGTGCGGGATACAGCGTGAAGCTGACTTTTTTTTATATAATAAATTAGACTATATATGTTTTGTCTTTCGTTTCAATTTATTCAAATATAATATATCTATAATCGGCTACTAAATGAAACAATGAGTATATCTGAGAAAACTCACGGCTCGAATATTTCGTCAAGCAAGCAACGTATCGCGCTATCTCCGGCCGGATCGATTTGTTGTAGAACCTACTACTACGTCGTCTGATTTGAGGTGAACATATTGGCGATATACTTTTCAAATTTTCTCACTGATGAATTTTCTAATCATATATCGGATACAATAAAATTAAAATTATTAATAAACCATCAACCAATTGAGGCCGTAGTGGCTCAGCGGCAAAAGGATGTGACTATAACGCGACGGTTGTGGGTTCGTCCCTACTCGAGGAAATGAAATATTCATTTACATTATGTTTTCATTTCTTCGCTCTGGTATCGAGGCAAAGAGCGGCGTTGAGTTCCGCCACTTAACACGCAATGCCTCCAGAATTCGAAAACGTATAAGCTTCAGCTTATTTTTTCTACTCTCTTTGTCATTATTTATTTATTATTAATTATTAATCAGAAATCATTAAAAAATAGCATATTAGCAATAATTTTTTCGGCTCCTAACTATTTCAGTGACTTTTATCACAATAAGTTTAATTTTAGGTTCTTCTTACTATTAACTTGGTAAGTAGACAGCAAGCGCTGTTTCTGAATTCATTTAATTTAATGAATTAGTTATTATTTGCTCACACCGAAACAGAATACACTGAGTTATGCCGCCAGTACGCACCCGAAACGCAGATGCTGTCCACCGGTACAGAGCAAACATAAGTCAAGCAGTACAACCCACATTACAAGCACTGGAGAGCTTTAAGAGCAAATTTGTGGAAGATCTTAGCAAGCTCAATTTGATTGTTTGTCCGAAATGTCAAAGATAAGAACTGAAAGACGAAGCAAGAGATCGAGGACAAATATTCACGGCTGCAAATTCACTGGATCCAGGAGAAGTGCCGACTCAGCTGCAAGGCTTGACAGACATTGAAGAGAGAGAGAGAGATGTTATCCTAAGAGTTTACCAGCAGGTAAGGTAGCTGGTAATGTTACTGGATAATACCGATACACTGGTCACCTACTCAACGTCGAACAAGACTCGGAGTCGCTGGCAAGAGTACTTGTGCAGCGTTTCGTGGATTTACCCGTGATTTTGGTACGTCGCGAAACAGCAACTGGCTACCGCGAATTCCCAGTTCGTAGGCAGAAAGTATTATAAACATTGGTCTGGTTCAAGGAAAATATAGTATACAATGTCAGTCAAGAGAGCTTAAAAAATTCCAAATTTCATGATAATTCATGGCACTCAAACGACAAACATGATAGATTTTTTTTTTAGTTTCCCGTAGTACGAAAAAAGTTAACGTTGTTCGATACTTTTTATTTATTTGCTCAATTTTGTATTAAAAATGTCAGTTTTAAAAAGTAATTTTATTTTAAGTACCTCTCAGGTTTTTTTTTATTTACATTGCGCAACATAGCTTTGGTCAGCTCCACCAGCCCTGCATAGCATGTGGCGGATCCAAGTTTATTTAGCTTCACAAGGTAGCTTCACAAGGTTGAAGGTTGATTCCTCCGAATGGGAACGGAATCTAGAACCAACGCACTTATTTCTCTGCGCCATAATGGCCTTTTCCATTTTATTGTGAGAATTAGTAAAAAATGTCACCTAACATAAGAATAAACCGCCACTCTACACACAATGCCTCCAGAACTCGGCGAAAAGTGGGCAACGGAATGTTTTAACACTAGGTTCCTTCTACCTACCCTGCTGTGTACGGGATCCAGCGTGAAGCTGAAAAAAAATATTTTGCAGACCATGCTAATTATACATTAATGTATAATTATCATGCTAATTATACATTAATTAACGTTATCATGTTATCAATCCCACAGAATTTAAAGTCAGTAGACTGTTAAATTGTTTTCGTGTAGAATAGTGATTCATAAACTTTATATTTTCCACTGTAAACTTTTAACGATTACTAAAATGAGCGGAACACAAGGAAAATGTTTAATAATATACTTTACAGTGTAAAATTATTTATAATAATAATTTAAACATAAAAAAACATACTCCAGTGGTTTGAGAGCCACTGGCGTAGGTCACGGACACTCACAGAACACACGGTTAAACCGTTGTAGCGTTTTACAAAAATATGTTGTAAAATATTATAAATGCGTTTATCGCTGTACACTTTTGCGGCCGTTTTAATTTGTAAGTATACGTTATAATTTCTGTGAAAATATTATTTATTTTATGAAATGAGGTTATGCTGATGCTTAATATCCATATGATTACAGGGGTAACCCTGTAATCATATGGCTCAGGGGTACCAGCGTGCGGCTGTCCCTCGAATTCGGTGGAAAGTGGATAACGGGGATTAAAAGAACAGTTTTTGAGACCGGCCAAACGTCTGACTAAAAAACGATGGTTGTGGGTTCGATTCCTACTTAAAGGAGTAAATATTTTCATATCCTATGCTTTCCGAAATAATTTCCGAATTCTGCCTTCCCAATATCTCAAAAATTGGATGTTGAGCGAAGTGTCTTAGGACTTGGTTCCCTCTGCCTATCCCGCTATATACGGGATACAGCCTGAAGCTATTTTTTTTAGCTATTTTCATATGGAATGCATAGTTGGAATACTTAATGTTTTTTATAAGACGGTGTATTCTGGTTATACCAGCTATAGCGTTGAACGTCCCTCCAGTAAGCAATTTCGTAACTTAGTATTTACAACTAAGCCAAACTTTTATTTACGTTTTTTTATTTCTTAGCTTTATGTTTCGTTTCTATGGAGAGTTTTTTCTGATTTTAAATGTTTATAATAAAGGTAAAACTCAAAAAAAATAGATATTCGTCACTATTGCCTTACTATTCTACGTGTCGTCATACGCCACTTTTTTGTATTGGTTTTAGCCGGAATATGGAAATTCAACATATCTAGTGCTTTTGTAAGGAAGCCTGTAAGAAGCTGCACCTGCAGTACTTCCATACACGTTCTGACCTATCTACATGCCAAATTTCTGATTTATAAATCCATTGTTTGTCAGTCACATAGCAAGTGATAATATTTATATGTATGTAGATATTCCATGGCTCTACACGCTGTTAATAATAAAAAAAGAAAAATAATAAATAAATGAAATTATATAATTCACACTAAATAACAAATGAAAGTAACTAATAGAACTAAACTCCTCACGTTCCCTCGTCTCTGCTGTAGTTCACCGCAACTAACGACTGCCCGTTAATTTAACTCGAGTGTCTCAGCTCGTATCAATTACACATATAAACATATATTTACTACATAATACGTACATATATCTATATAATATGATACTCAGAATCGTAAATTAGAGTTGAATAGACTTAAAATTTAAGTTAGTAAAATTTGCTAGTATTTTTTTAGCTTCTCCCTGTTCTCGCACATAGCAAAGTAAGCAGAGACGGCCTGGGAACCTAGAATTAAGACATTCCGATAATTCCGTTCCCCACTTTCCGCCGAACTCTACAGGTATTGCATGTTAGAGTGACGGAATTCACCGCCGCGCTTGCCTTATTACCAGAGCGAGGAAAAGGAAATATGAAATATTTCATTCCTTAAACTTACAGCCGCACTCTTGTGCACACTGCAGCACGACCTCATAGTTCGATCAGGTATATAAACCTAAAATGTTTCAGATTTAAACATTTAAAATTTCACAAAAGAAAACAAAAGCCTCGTAGATATCGTTCACAGTGTAAATGAAACCGTACAAACAATAGCCGTCCCCCGCCACGTACTACGTACTACGGTAACGCTAGGTACTACGTAGTGCTCTCGACGAGTAATGGCCGGCCATTAATCGCTCGGACTCGCATCGGGCCACTTCGTACACAATGCGGCTTGCGACGTCTGTTTTATATTTAGCATACTTGTAGCTTTTGTGAGGACTAATCGCTTAAAATGGGTGCTTTTTTACGCTTTTTGTATTTTTATTCCCGACATATTTGGATAGGATGTTAGGTTTTTAGATAATAAATGTTCAGTGGTGGTGGTGAAATGAAACTCAACGATCTTTGCCTCGATCAGAGAACAAAGAAATGATAATATTAAATATTTTTTTTTCATCGAATGTGAGACAAACCCACAACCTGTCACTTTTGCAGTCACACAAAAAAATATATTTTTAGATAACATATTATTTACTCTATATTATTTTCTAGTGTACATACAGCGCTATCCTCACAAGTAAATGCTACCCGCAAACAACGGTCCCATTAATCCCGTAACATATTGAGACACATTGCGACCGCCGCTGGAACATTCGTTCCTATATCCTGTCGATGCGACTGGGGATGACTAATTTAATTGAATTATTGTAGTAAAGCTGATTACTTACACTTTTAAATATTTATTCAATAATACATGATGCAGGCGTTCGATTCCCATTCGAGAAAATGAAATATTTTAATTTTTCTCGCTCTCATAACAAAGCAAAGTGCTTGATTGCTCCCACTATTCAATAAGCAATGCTTCCAGAATTTGGTAGAGCATTACCAACTGAAATTTCTTTAAGGTAACGGACTTTTTTAACACATTGTTTCCAGTTTCCCTCTGATTACACTGGCATGAATGGAATACAGCGTGAAGCATCTGCGTTTCCTCACGGGGGTTGATTGTTTCAATTATTTTCATTTCTCCGTTTTGGTAGACACAATGCGATGTTGAATTGTCTCGAAATTTGGAGAACGGAGTGTCTTAGTACAAGGTTCCGTTTCCCATTATGCTTTGCAGGAAAAGGCGTTTTTAGTTATATACTGTGTCCCCCCTAGGCAAAGGAAACTTGAGAATCTAGTGGAGGTATTCCTCAGCTGCGCAACTCAACCCCGTGCTTTGTCTCGTTATTAGAGCAATTAAATGAATATAATAAATATTTCATTTCTTCGAGTGGAAATTGAATCCCTGGCCTAAAGCGTAAACTTGCTTCTGTTAAATTACTAAATCTATGACTAAATATCATCATGTATAAAGATATTTCCGATTCCTCTGTTTGCTCAGGATAAAGACGATGTGTTTTTAAAAGAACCGGAAAATTTAAAATAAGACAATATAATTATTAACTATTTAATAGTTATGATTTCTTTTATTAATAGTTGTAACACTATTTTAGTGCGATTCGTTACATTGAGGACGACTTGTAATGACAGAAGCAAATATTGTATAATGCTGTATTCTTTCAAAGAGTGGTCAACGGCCATCTCTTAAACGTAAGTAAGTAAATATTCGTATATAATATATGTATGTAAATGATAATTGTCTCTATAGGGTTCCGTACCCACATGGTAATATGCGACTCTATTGCTAAGACTCTATATGTCTGTTTGTATACCTCAAGATCCCTGATATTTAGACTTTATATATTTACGGCTCACTTCGTTCATTCCTCAAAACTTGTTTTTACAAGGCAGACAGGAATTGTTTAATAAATTTTGTTTCAGGATGGGATTGGACCTCGGAGGGCCAACAAGAGGTGCGAATTACAATCCAAGTTATGGCTTCGAGCCTTATTGGCCGCTGGGCGACTGGGTGTTCGGGAGCACACCGAGAGACAAGATAGATATATGTGGAAAGATTTGTTCTCCAATTATCTACAGTACGTTCTAAATATAAGTTATCTACTAATTTAACAAAATTAGAAAATTTTTCATGATTTCCTCGAGTCGGAATCGAATCAACAGCGTCTACAGTCAAACTTTGCACCCCTGCGTCAAAATTGGCCTTGGTTAGTTGTTTTTTATAGTATAATTTTAGGTCTATATTCGAAATATAACCAACGTACAAAGTAATTATCTTAATGGGAATAGACTGACAACACCGCAAATGACTGACAACGCCGCAAAGCAAAAAAAAACAAACTAAATTAAAATAACTTCAACTTTGCAACTTTTGGTTACGTTTGCGGAAAGAACCTGAACACTGCCCACAAAACTTTTGATAATTACTGTGATTTGCTTCATGAAGATTCTGCTCAGGGCGTGCAAGTAAGGAAAAAATTATGCTAGTTATTTATTTATACTTTTTTTTCAGTTTCACTTTGTGTCCCACACATAGCAGGGTAGGCAGAGGGAACCTAGTGTTAAGACACTCCATTGGCCATTTTCTGCCGAATTCTGGAGGTATTGCGTGTTGAGTGGCAGAACTCAACGCCGCGCTTTGTCTCGACACCATAGCGAAGAAACGGAAATATAAATTTAAATATTTTTTTATCACCTCGAGTGGAGATTGAACCCACAACCAGACTTTACAGTCACACTTTGTGCCTCTGCGTCACGACTGGCTTCAAATTTTTACATTTTACTTAATATATTTTTTTTGTATTTCTAATGCAAGGACAAGTTAAGCTAAGAGGCCCTCGTGGCGCAGCAGTACAGCCTCTGACAGTAATACGACTGTTGTCAACGTGCAGTGTTGAGTTCCGCTAGTTATCATGTAATATCTTGAAAGTTCAAAGGGGCGTGGGGTACGGAGTATCTAACTCTGGGTTTCCTCTGGCTATATTTTTCTGTGGGATAAGGCGTAAACGTAAAAAAAGGAAAATAGTTAATTTATAGTTCTTTTTCTACTTTATATCTATATATGGATAAAAATCCAAAGAAAAAATTGTATAAGACAATAGCCTTCTAACACATTAAATTACTAACCGCACCTTATTGTGTCCCATATTAACTAGTCAACACACAGTGCCTCAAAATTCCGCAGAAAGTGAGGAACGGAAGTGTCCTAATGGGAAGAGGGTGTCTTAACACTAGGTTTCCAGCTTTCCCTGCCTATACTGCAATGAGGGATAAGCTCGAAGCTGTTTTTACATTATAAATGTCATGAAACTTTTCCAGAATGGTTGGTACAGAGGCAAGTGTCAGGGCGTTTACTGGCACACTTATGCCGCTGCGCCACGACGGTTTCTGAAAATATTTATTTTCAGCTTCACGCTGTAGCACACAGCGTAGGCAGAGGGAACTTGGTGGAAGTTCTGGAGACATTGCGTGTTGAGTGGCGGAACTTTAATCCGCACATTGCCTCGATACCAGACTAAAAAAAATGGAAATATAAACTTAAATAAATATTAAATTTTCTCGAGTGGGGGTCGAACCCACAACCAGTTGCGTTTAAAGTAACACTTTGTGCTCCTGCGCCACAACTGCCATCTTTCTTTCTACTAATAATAAAATTCCAATTCTAAAATTCTATCTCAATCAAATCACAAGCAGTTGAAATGTAATTAAAATCATATTTTAAGTACTAACTATAAATCTTATTTACTTCCATTCATTCACAATGTCAAAGAAATTTGGATTTTATATAAGTTAGTTGAATTTTAGTTATGTTGGTTCAGTCAATACGTATTTTGATTTGGCATCTGTTTGTTCGGCGGATATTCAAGGTTCAAATGTTAACTTAAGCAAATGTTTGATATGAATACGTTGATTTCAAAGTGTCTTACATATGTATGTACGAGTATTATGTAAATAAGTTAGATCCAACTGTTCTAGTTGTAACAACGATGGTGTTTAATATAAGTATATAGCTTATAGCATTCCTCGACAAGTGAATTGTCTACTATAAAAGTTTATTTTGATTTAATATAAATTTATGATATTAGTACAGATTTTTATGGGCTACCTCCCTAACTTAGGGTGGATAAAGCGTGACAGTGAGTTGTGTCATACAACATATCGGTAAAAAGAGACAACAAATAATATATAAAGAAAATAAGAAACGCGACTAAGAAACTAAATTATTATATCCAATAATCCTGGCACCATCAAGACAAATCCGACAACGTATCATTTATCAAAATTGGTTCACTAGTTTAATAGTTACAAGGGAACAAAGGGGCGGACATACATACGGCTTAAAACATAACCCTTCTTTTTCGCTTCCGTATAGTAAGGTAAAAATGCAGAAAATTACAATATTTTTCTCACCAGGTAATTTTAAAATACACGCTTTTTAAGTTCATACATAATTAGCATAATGTTAATTTATTTGAAGTGTATGAAGGTGCTTTAGGTCATTTTGTATGTAATTTTCTTCATTCATATCGTTTTTATTTTTGAATAGCGTTATTTTTGTTGACTATATTACGTTTTTTTAGAGTAGAATTACGTACAGTATATTATACTACACGCATAGTTTAAAATGGTATTTATTACTGTGTTCAAGTTAAATTTTATTTTCAGCTCACATTATTATCTTACGGCTGAACTGCTGCGCGAAGATTGAAAGTGCGGCTAAGTAATTGATTTTTGTTATTTTCTTATATTTAGTATAGCTACACTACAGCGTGTAGCTATTTCTGTTGGCATAGCGGGGTAGGCAGAGGGAGCTTGGAAATCTAGTATTAAGTATAGGCGGGAGCGAAACACTCCTATGCGTGTTGAGTAGCGGAACTCAACAACGCGTAATGTAACCTATAGCCTCCCTCGATATATGGACTGTCCAACATAAGAATAATATTTCAATTCAAAAGTAGTAGCCAAGGCTTGTTTATTTACACAGGATGAAATGCAGATTAAATTCTATAATTAATGAGAATTGAACCACCAACCATCGCAACTATGGGCCCACTGCATGCAACTTACATTTATACAAAAAAACGATTATACGCCATTTTTGTAAAAATATAGCGTATTTTTTTAAAATGTCAAACTCGTTCATCTGTCGTACTGCGAGACTCTTGACACCAGCGCAAGTGCGCCGCAGGGTGAGTTGAGAGTTAGCGGTGTTCATTTTTTATTTATTTATGACTAACTCAGATTTTGTTCTAGTTTCCTTGTAGTAATGTTATATGTTTTATTTGTTTGAAAATGTGATTTGATTTGTATAAAATAGATTAGTTTTTTACTATAAAATAGATAGTCTTAAGACCCTCCCTTGCCCACGTTTTGCATAATATCTCAGACGTATTCGCGGAACTCAGCGCGCTGTTTGCTGAACAACGGGGGAATAACAATAATCCACTCCGCCGAGTGGATATCGAACCCACAACCATCGTGCTTACAGAGTCGGTCGTTGGCCCACGATTACCTCATAATGCACTATAGGAGATGGGGAATATCCCCATATCTGTATCCCGTATATGTCAGAGAGAACCCAATATTAAGACATTCCGTTCTCCACTTTCCACCAGAGTAGGATCACAATCCCATTAAAAAAAAGAGAGAACAAAAGAGACTACCTATTTGTCTCTCTTTCCTTGCGCGTGCGTATTGAGCAATAAGTCACTTTAATACAATAAAATTTTACTATAAAAGTTACTGTATTTATGTAGTACTCGTGCAAATGATAATAGTGTTTGTTTCATCAAAATTGGGTCAGGATTTCCAAAGGTTTCACTGCTTTTTTAAATTTGTG
>JAAIXJ010000440.1:203623-220314 GCA_013403705.1 Heliconius hermathena | reverse complement strand
CCGAACTTTTGTTTGTATATAAATGAGAATAGTTATGGGTGACGATACTGCTTGCTTGTTGCTGTATTGTTAGAGTCAGAAATTAAAAATAGTTTATTTCTCTGAGTGAGTATCGAACCCCAATCACATTACGTTTAGTCAGACGTCCCACTGTGCCATAAAGCCTCCAATATCCACATATTATGATATACAATGCCATAACTTACATTTTGCGTGACAAAAATATGAATCGTATACATACAAATGTACGTCACAGCATTCAGTGAATGTATGAGATAATGAGGGATACTGAGGGCCAATATTATAAGAACGCGTGTTGAATAGCGAGAGGCTTAGTCGACGAGAGGTCAGATAAAAGGAATAAATGGCGGCGATCATTCTCTTCTCCTGCCTAACAAAAGTCCGCGATTATTTCAAATGTACGGTATTATTCCAGAAAAACACTTTGGACTGTGATTGAATGCTAGTCGAGTAGCGAGATTTAGTTCTAAATGTTAATTAGTGGACGTATTTAGTCATTACACGAACAATTCATAGTAAATTGCTGAAGTAATACTAACTTATGTCGTTATTATTTTCTATGGTCTATTGTATTGTTTCAGCTATCTGTTATGCAATTTTCAATAGAAATTATAATGATTATAGATACTGAATCTTTGTTAGAGATAGATTCAATTTTGCCATTATATCGTTTTTGAAACTATTTTTTGTGTTAACTAAATGAGTATTTATTTATATATTCATATAATGTTATACAATACAATACATTGTATATCATTGTATTGTGGAACATTATATGAATATATAAATACTCATTTAGTAAAGAAAAAAAGTTGAGGCCAGTCGTGGCGCAGGGGCACAAAGTGTGACTGTAAAACCGACTGGTTGCGGGTTCGTAATGTTTCTTAAATCAAATCATTTTCACGGTGTATCCCGTATACAGCAAGGTAGGCAGAAGGAACCTAGTGTTAAATGTATATTGATAATTCTTATAATAGAGTGTAATTTTTATTTTTGGAACATCGGTATAAGTGGTTTTTGGTTTTTAGAGCATCGGTATAGGTTTTTTTACAAGAGTGTGCAAGAGTGTAATTGTAAATGGAACGCTTGTGGGTTCGATTCCCAATCAGGGGACTAAAATATTTTCATATTATTGGTTATTTATTTATTTATTGGCAAACGATTGCTTATATTTCACATTATTTAAATTTCCTTTAGTTTTTCTTAATTCAAATTCAAGTGTACTTTCAATATATAATTATAAAAAAAATCTTAAAATTTCAACAAATTTTCATTGAATTAAATTTAATTTACAAATTTAACTTAAAACCAACATTATCCATAATTCAAACGAATTAGTTGAATAGAACGACCATTCCACTCTACTAGCGCCATGAACTCATTGACGTTTACTAATCTAACACGAGATACATGGGCGACCGTCTGCACTCTATATACAGGCGGAATGCTGGAAAAGGGATATTTAATTTAATTACTACAAAATGACTTAAGCTCCATAAAATCCTAAAGTAAAAGATACCCTATGGCACAGTAATGAAGCTTAGTTTTGCTTGTGAGTTTTAAGTTATATAGTATACACAGGGTGGTCCAAGAAAGGCAGACGCCGTGAAATGCATAGCAGGCAGTACAAAGGCAAATGTAGTGAGGTCACCCCTTATAGAGCTAGAAGTGATAGTGTTAGATGAGTGTTATTTTAATTAATAGGATTTAAATGCGTCTCTATAGAGGGTGTTTTTTGCTGTTTTAAGTAAATTTGTATGAAAAGTTGTTTTCAATAAGCGTGGACGTATAGTTATGGAATTACATAACGTTTTTGGTCACTTGTTCGATTTCAATTTGGGGGTATGAATTATTTACAATTTGTCGATCACTGTTACCGCTAGTTCTGTCTCTGAACACACAATGTATTGTACAGCTGCATTCATCTGTAGACTGATGGATTTGAACTTGTTTTTTTAACAAAATAGAAATAAATTTTGGTGGTTTCATGACAGTGAAAGTAGAAGAATATGACTCTTTAGCAAGTTTAGGCTATCGTCAGAAAATCTAAAATACTAAAATTTCCTTTAATATGTACAAGAGTTTGTGCACTTTGCACCTTACATTGTCATCTGCCAAGCAATAAGCAGCGATATCTACGGTAGTTGTGGATACAACAAAGTGCTGCGTTAAAAAATTAAAATAAAATCTAAAGGTGAAATAAAAGCAAAAAAACAACTCTTTAGGAAGTATTAATTAATACAGGGCGGCGTGGCGAAACAACGTCTGACTGTAAAAGCGATGGTAGTGGGTTGAACTCCCATCCGGGAGATTATATTTAAATTATTATTATTTTTGCACTCTGGAAGATGAAACATGTATTCAGTTCTGACGCTCTACATATAATATATGCAGGGTATAAAGGAATTAAAGCGTTTAATTACAAAAAAATTGAAACAATTTAACGATAAAAATAAAATTAAATATATCGTACACGTGAGCATATCGCTAGCAACTTTGCTACAATTGACCTGTCCCATTGTATTGGGAATACCAATAGAAAAAAGTGCTGAACAAAAGCTAAGTCTCATTTCCGTGAGAAAGGCTAAAGTCTAGATTTAATTTAGAACGCTATATACATTACTTTATTCCTTTTTTATATCCAGGCATCTACAATATTACGAAGAGACGCAAAGAAATTAGGTAATAATCATTCCTTTTGTTGTTCCTATCGTAGACGTAAGAAAGAACATAAGAAAGCAAAAAATCTCTTTTCTTTTGAGGCCAGTCAGTTGCGCAGGGGCACAAAGTGTGACTGTAAACAGATTGGTTGTGGGTTCCATCCCCACTCGGAGAAATGAAATATTATTTGTAAACCTAAAAATTATATTTTTTTTAAATTAATTACAAAGATTAACAAGGATTTTTTAGTAGTAAAAGCCAGTCGTGGCGTAGGGGCTTAAGGCGTGACTGTAAAATCGACTCGTTGTGGGTTCGATCCCCGCTCGGGGAAATAAAATATTTACTTAAATTTATATTTTCATTTCTTTGCTCCGAAGTCGAGGCAAAAGCGCGGCGTTGAGTTCCGCCACTCAACACGCAATGCCTCCAATATTTGGTGGAAAGTAGGGAAAGGGATGTCTTAACACTAGATTCATTCTGCCTATTCTGCTGTGAGCGGGATACAGAGTGAAGCTGATTTAACTTGATTTCATACAAGTAACGATAAATGCATAGATGCATTACAAACCGAACGCTTAGGACGATTATATTTTTGTATCGCTTGTTCGGGGTTCTTGCTTTCACACTCGGTTCAGGCGGAACGTGACAATGATACTGTTTCGTGCGTGCAGCCAGCGTTCATCGATTTATAAAATATTTTTTTCTAGCTTTAAGGTGTATCCCGCATAAAGCAGAATAGGCTAAGGGAACCTAGGAACTGAGCGTTAAGACACTCCGTTTCCATTAAAATACTTGTGTTCCCCATTTTCCGCCGATTTCTGGAGGCATTGTGCAATGCTTTCAGAAATCGGCGGAAAATGATATTTCCAAAAGACGCTATTATAAAAAATGTTTTTGAAAGTAAAAACAAACAAATCACGTTTCAAGAACTTCAATATTTACTTCATTGCCACACAACTTTGTACAACAGCATTAAATTTTATCACAAAGTACACAACAGCAACAGCAAGTATAACAATATAAAGCCACCAACAGCCTATCTATTAAGCTTAATCCGTTCACAAAGCTCGAGGCACACAAACAAGTGGACGTGTTCGACGATAAAATAATTACGAAAATATGCCCATTAAATTGTAAGTTGTTAATCGCAATTAAGTTATAATGTGTTTTCGGATATATTATATGAGACTGACCCAACAAGTACAGTCTTTGAGGCGACTTCGAAATTATTTAGTAAATTCGGGAAATATTTATAGTTAATTTAGTAGGTTGGCCTCAACTTAGTAAATCAAATACTAATATGACGTGGTGCAGTGGTACAGCGTGAAGGTGGTGTTTTTAGGTTCGATACCCAGTAGGGTAAATAATTATATATAATTTCAATTTTTTTCTCACTCTACTAGTTAAAAACACCAGCCATTCCACGTCAAAGCAACATCACTAAAATTTTGAATTTATCTTTTTTTCAGCTCGAAGCTGTATCCCGCATATACACTGTAGGCTGAGGGAACCTGGGAATCTTGTTAAGATATTCTGTAACCATTTTTTTTAATATAATTTTAATACTTTATTTTATTAATATAATAATTAATTTAAACAATGCAGATACGTGGCCCGTACTTTTTTAACTTTTTCATTATTATCAGCTAATCAACAGTATATTTATCTGCCACTTAAACTAGCCTCTGTAACCATTAAGACTCTTCCGTTCCCCACATTCTTCTTGCAGCTTAATTCGCGTATTCTAATTCAAATGAACTATTCAACATAAAATAATTTTTTAATTTCAAGCTACCAATTCTTGAGACTCGTGTGTTAATACAACAAAATTATTTAGTTTGACCACACCACCAACTCTAGAGAAATTGCGTGTTACGTGGCGTAGACCAACGCCGCGCTCTGCTTCGTCATCAGAACGAGGAAATTAAATTATTAAATATTTAATTTCCTCAAGTGGGAATCGAACATACCTGTCACACTTAAAGTCGTATGCATGTGTCCCTTCGCCACGACTGGTCCTAGCAAAAGAAACCATTCTTCAATTTTATAATAATAGGCCAAACTGAACTCTCTTCTAAAATAAAAATAAAAAAAATTAGCTTCACGCTGTATCCCGCACACAGCAGGGTAGGCAGAGGGAACCTAGTGTTAAGACACTCCGTTCCCCACTTTCTGCCGAATTCTGGAGGCATTGCGTGTTGAGTGGCAGAACTCAACGCCGCGCTTAACCTCGACACCAGAGCGAAGAAATGGAAATATAAATTTAAGTAAATATAATACTCTCTTACTTATATAGTAACTCTCTTCTACTTAATTATTTTTACTTAACATTTGGTAAAGATAACCTATGTCAGCTGTCATATCGCTTGAACATCAAAACTAAGGTCCAAATCAGACCAACTACTCCAAAAACTTAATTAACTTAAAGAGAATTATAAATGTTGCCCGTTCTGTTAATCTAAGTGCTTACCGCGACGCGATCCCAAAAGGGATGCTTTAATTATACGTATGTATAGATAAGATTACTTATAGCGTGTAATTTTATATAATATGTATTCTCATCCTCTTCATAACTAAAAGTGGCATTCGGAAAACCACTGCTCAATTTTTTTTTGCAAAAGGGTCCTGGGAACCTAGTGTTAAAGCACTTCGTTCTCATTAAGACTCTGTTCTCCATTTTCCACCAAAAATACCTAAAATTATATTACAATAATAATTTTGACAAAAAAATTGGTGCTTACTTTATTGAAAAGTGTAGTACTACTCATATGGTTATTGTAGTTACAAGTTGTTTTTGTAAACAATTATCATATTACAACATAACTTGTAATGACATAAATATTATTAAATATTATTTTTACGAGGTAAACATTTTTATCTTGGGATCACGAACTTTGCTCAATGTCAAGTTTAAAATATCTATTAACACTTTAATGGATATTTAATAGGATAAGTCTAAGAAAATCTTTTTTTTTTGGGCAGGGTAGACAGAGGGTACCTGGGGACCTAGTGTTAAGATACTCCGTTCTCACTCAAGTAAATGAAAAAATAAATAGTAGTAGTGGTAATTTTCAGCTATCGTATCTACAATGTGATATGTTTTATTGTTCCTATGTATTTCTCTGATTGTAAATTCATGCTCAAGTTTAAAGTAAAAATGTTGGTTTATGACTATAATATATTTGGCTATTGAATAACCCATTTAATATATTTTATATTGTTTTATGTAAGACAGGCCGTCGTGGCGAAGGAACACAAGTGTGAGACTGTAAAGGCAACGGTTGTGAGTTCGATTTGCAAGCGCGGCGTTGAGTTCTGCCACTCAATGCCTTAAGACAATAGGCTTCTTGGCTACCTTTGCATACCCTGCTGCGTAATACAACGTGAAGCTAAAAAAACGCAATGCGGAGTGTGGATTAATACGGGTATGTCCGTATAATTTGTTTTGAAAAGTAAGATTTCAATAGATATGGAGAAGATAAGATAAATAATATACGTTTTTGGTAGATTATAGGCGTGAGCACTTTCGTGTTAAATGTCATATATGTCATATATAAGAGTCCAGTCTAATATTTCACTGTGTTTTCGTTCAAAATGGTCCGATTGACAAAAGAACAAGTACAGTTTCACAAAGACTATGGTTACATACATTTGCAGAATCTGATTAAAGGGGAGGAGTTGAAGTGAGTTTCTGAGGAATACGATAACTTGTTTAAAAGAAAAAACCAGGCGAAAACAGAGAGTTCGTGGGTCGGCAGTGATGATATTATACATTCCGAGCAAGTGATAACCCATATACGGTAAGATTTTTTTATCTTTACGGTGTATATTTAAGCAGGGAGCACTAAGTGTTAAAACATTTCATACACAAGTTTTATGGAGCCGTGGAACTTAACACTGCGCGTTGACTTGTTACAAGAACGCGAAAATGAAAATGGTTCGTTTGTACGAGTGGAAATCGAACTCACACTCGTTGTATTTAACGTCCGACGTCCTGCCGTTACGCAGGCTTATATTATTTTAAATATTTATAATTTTTTTTTGTTTTGTTACTTTACAATGTTTTAGGCAATTGTGACACAATTAGAACCAGTATCCACGTCGTGTGTTTACTAGTTTTTAACTTGTAGAACTCATTTGTTTTAGAACTTCACTCCTATCACTTACTTTACAAAGGTCTAAGAGAACTTAAAATTTCATAGTGTATATAGGCTAAATAGATTAGGTAAAAAATAAATTTATAAATTACTTCAACGTTCTGTCCAAAAATTATGGATGCAAAATAAAGCTAAAGAGTATCAAAATGTTAAATTGTAACTTCGAAAAAATTAAACAAACATAGCGTAATACTACGTACATACGTCTTTTCTTCACTTTTTTTACTTTTATAAAAATTATATCACGAATATATATTTAAAATCTTCTTTTACTAGTGACTAACGCACAACGACACAGACAAAGACTATTGGACTGAGAAAGTGTAAATTTGGCATGTTAGGTGAGGCACAAGCACGCGACTGTAAGCTTATGGGTTCCCACTTCGGAGAACGAAACATTTAATATTTTCATTTCCTCGTTCAATTAGACAGGCAAAGCGCGGCGTTGAGTTCCGCCCCCTAACACGCAATGTCTCAAGAATTCGGTGGAAAGTGGGGAACGAAAATGTCTGAATAGGAACGAAGTGTACACACTAGGTTCCCAGGTTCCCTCTGGCTACACTGCTATATGGGGCTATAACGTGGAGCTAAGTTTTTTCAACATTATATTTCAGGTGAAAGGTATTCACAATTTGCAAATGCATCACGTGGCGTTCGCTAAACTACTGTACCGCCCGAGGAACTACGCCCTCGAAGGTGTCATGGGCACTGAGAACATCATGCTTCATCACACCAAGGCCCACTACAAGCCTCTCAAAAAGGGAGCTTCTTATCCTATGCATCAAGTATGGATTTTTTATGTAATTAAAGAAAAAACGATTATTAATGGTTACTTCAAAAAAAATTGATATCTAATAAAGATCATTTATCATGTGGATAGTTTTCAATTTAGGGACAAGATAAAATAATATTTATTTCATTATATTTTTTTCCTTTTTTTCAGGATTGTTCTTATTATAAAAATCCATATAAAAAAGACATGGTAGCGGCGTTCATTCACCTCGACGACGCTAATCCCGAAAATGGGGGCTTATTTGTTTATCCTGGCTCTCACAAATTGGGACCTCTTGAAGACTAATTCTCTAACTAGAGAAATATTTATATTTATGATATTTTTATTTGCCACATATTTACCACATAACACAAAAGAAAAACAAAAGTCAAACGTAAATAAGGATAAAATGTATAGCAGGTGGCATTATCGCTATAAGCGATCTAAATAAAGCTAATTTAAAGATTTTTTCAGGCTGTATTCCGCGTGTAGAATGGTAGGTAGAGGGAGCCTAGTGTTAAGACACTCCGCTCCCTACTTTTCGCCGAACTCTGTATACAAACCCTACAAATGAAAACATTTCCTCGAGTGTGGATCAAATCCTCAACCTGTCGAGTTTACAGGACCAAGCTTGTGTCCCTGCGCCATGACTCACCTCATGCAAATGATTTATTTAAATTTTTATTACAGAAAAAGTTTCCAATAGAATCAGCGACACCTGTAATAGCACAAGCTGGCGATGTGGTCATATTTTCCTACCTCCTCGTCCATGGAAGTACACCGAATATGTCTACTAAACCTAGAAGAATGTTCCTCATTCAATTAGCAGATGCCCATGATAGGCCCGTTGGGGGCGCAGCTGGGCAGCCTGGTCGAGAGTGGATGCTGAGGGGGGTGAACCTTGATAGAGATACCACTATTGCTAACCGCGCTAAAGATTCAATTTAGAACTTGATTGATATTACCTATCTTTACAGTTCATATACTTGATTACATTTTTAAATTCTTAAGTATGTTCATATGTTTTTCTTTTATTTTATCTTCACGCTGTACCTTGCATCTAACCTGCTGTAGAGAGAGACGGGACAATGACAATGACGGGACAAAAAACACACACACATCTTGAATTTATATATAAGAATAAACTTGAATAACTTTTATATATTTATATAATATTCTAGGTTTACTAAATATGAATAACACGCGAATCTACATATACCACATATAATATGTACCTACAATGTACACACGTATGCCACATTTAATTAAGGTGACCTAAAAGCTCGGCTCCATCCCCGACGTACATTCGTCGTAAGAATAAGCAGAAAATAATAATACATAATAATTAATAAACCAAACAACGAGCTAACAAGCTTCTGGTACGAACGATTGCAAAGAAAGCGCTCCGTTTGCGCGGAACTCTAATCCCGGATTGTACACGACCGGGATTGAGCGAAAATAATGAGTGGAGCGCAAAGAGTAGTGGCGTCAGCGTTTCAGTTTTTAATTTTATGGGAATCTTTATTTTTACCAGGTGAAATCAAAAAGGGTTATGTTTTTAGCGTACATGTGTGTATGTATATCTATTCCTTTTGTTCCCTTATAACTGTTAAGCTAGTTAATCGATTTTTGAGCACGTGTGTTTTTGGATACATTAATTTAGTTTATGCAATGCATTTTGTTATTTTATTTATAATTCATTTATCTAGCAATGTATGCGGAGACAAGCTAGAGTCAAAACTCTTTCGTTATAAAGTGTTTGACTGACAGGAAAAGCTTATCTTTTTCCATGGGGAGTACAAGAGTGTACTAAAGGATATTTGAGGCCAGTCGTCAAACAAGGTGTATACACGATAGGTTGTGGGGTCCATTCCCAATCGAGGAAATGACATGTTCAATTTTTTTCCATTAGTAACGAGGCAAAGCGCGGCGTTGAGTTTCGCCACTCAACAAGTAACGTCTCCATCATTCGACGGAACGTAGGAAATGGAAGTGTCTTAATAGGAACGCAGTGTCTTAACATTAGGTCCTCAAGTTTCCTCTACCTACTTTGCTAGCGTGAAGCTAAATAAATTGGATGTTCAAAATTTCTACGGAAATGCAAAAACAATATCTAACATTTAATAGACATAGGCATTGACCGAAATTAACAGTGAGAATAGAGAATGTTTACATTAAAAGCGTTAAAATAAGCCGAGGAGCCAATGTGTCAATTTTTAATCGAAACGTATTTGAGTTGTCGAACATGTTCCAAAATATATATTTTTTTATTTTTTTAGCGTCACTCTGTATACCGCAAATAGCACGGTAGGCAGAGAGAATCTAGTGGTAAGACACTTTTCACTATTTTCCTCGAATTTTTGTAGCCATTACAAATTGAGTGGCGAAATTCAACACCGCACATTGTCTCGACACCAGAGCATAGAAAATAGAAATATATAATATATATAAGTATATATATTTTTTTTGGAGTGGAAATCGAACACACAAGCTGTCGCGTTTGACTGACACTTTGTGCCCCTGCGCCACTACTGCCCTCTTTAAGTACATTATAAGATATATTTGGAATACCCATTTAACAGTTTAATTTTAAATTTAATAAAGAAATAGGCATTACAACAAGTACCTACATAAAAAACAGTTTTGTAGAAAAATCCACCTGAATTTCCAACGGGAAGTGTCAAACGTGAGTGAAGGCAATCAAAGTTGTTGTTCGGCGTTGACGCTAATAGACATGTACCTTGTGTTGGCTATATTTCCGTGCTCTTTTATAAAAGTTTTTTTAAGCTAAGATTAAATTGTAGACGTATTTAAAAAAAAAAGATTTTGGAGTTTGATATTTATGGTAAGTAAAGAAACATATAAGCAACTCTGTTTGTCTCATACTCTATGATAAGCTACAAGAAGGAGGCATAGTTATTTTCACAATTTCAAAAGACTACATAATGTATATTTAACTCGCGACATCGATTTGTACGAATGGCGAAATGTTTTCCTTTATGGTAGGGTAGACAGAGGGTGGTATCTTAGTGTTAAAACACTGCGCTCCCCACTTTCCGCCGAATTCTGGAAACATTGCGTGCTAAGAGGTGAAACTTAACGCCGCGCTTTGTTTCTACATCAGAACGAAGTAATTAGAAAATAATTAAATATTTTATTTCCTCGTGGAAGTATAGGATATACTTGGACTTGGAAAAGTAAACGTATACAAAAGTATCTTAGGAGGGTGTTTACACGCTCCTTTCTTAGTATTTCAAGGTTGAAACTTTGATTCTTATTTTGTCTTATATGTTTCTCAAAAGAATTCTTCTAAATTAAAATTCGAAAGACTTCTAAATTAGTTTCCCCTTAGGTCAATGTTCCCTTATCAATTGCAGGCAGTTCTGCTGAGAAGAACCGGCAAGAAACTTAACAGTTGCTCTTTTCAAAGTCAATGGTATAATTTAATTATTACATTAACTGGCAGCTATCCTGCATCACATTTAATAGATATTAATTTCATTGTATCTGAAGCACTGCCCCATAGCAGCATTCCATAACATAAAATACTATGAAAATAGCTATAGTAGACTACTCGGGCAGTTTCAACGTCCGTCATTAGTCTTAATTTTTTTGATTGCGAACGCGGCAGAGCTGAGTTTATCCACAAGTGCTTCCAGATGAGTGTTGGACTGGAACTATAGTTAAACCTAAACTTAACTGTAGTTAAACCTAAGAAAATAGCTGATTCCGACACATTGAGAGTTTCTCCTTTAATTACTAGACTAAAACTACGTTTTTTAGCATAATAAATTCTTTGATTACACATTTTGGAAACCCGACGTTTCGAACACTTTGCAGTAGTCCATGGTTACGGGTAGACTGAGGTGGCATTCGTCTGTCAGTTGACATAATTATTATATCAAACTACCGCCAACGATTTCTTAATTGCCTCGTATACTGCCCTGGATTCCTACAGAATGAGCTGATAGTATCTTGTCCTCTGGTATGGTGCGTTTGAGACTTCAATGATCTTATGAGTGTGTACCAGGTGGTAGAAAATTTCCAGCCATCCTCTCTATTAAAATTAGGATGTTTTTGTATTTCAATAGCCTCGCGGATCATTCTAGGAATGTATCAAATCTAATGTAATGGCTGGGTTTCTCCACATGCTCACACACAGCTGACTTCAATACATGCCCATTCTTGATATCGGAGATGTGTTCTTTCACCCTAACACCGATGNTCCATGCACGAAATATTCAAGCGGCATTTTGAGCCCGCTTTGAGCACTCTAATTTGTTCAAAGTAAAATTGTCGGCCCATCTCGACACTCACCGAAGAGAACCGCGATAGGATTTTGATATTGAACCGGCGTTTTACCGCCGGCTCACCGACGATATGCTCCGCAGACGTGTCAGTATCACCGCGGATGCGGTGCACCGACAGCGCGGCGCACAAATGCAACTACGAGCTTTTTAACCGCAACAATTTTAGTATACGCTATTGGAGCTGGAATTACCGCGGCTGCTGGCACCAGACTTGCCCTCCAATTGTTCCTCGTTAAAATATTTAAAGTGTACTCATTCCGATTACGAGGCCTCGAAAGAGTCCCGTATCGTTATTTTTCGTCACTACCTCCCCGTGCCGGGAGTGGGTAATTTGCGCGCCTGCTGCCTTCCTTGGATGTGGTAGCCGTTTCTCAGGCTCCCTCTCCGGAATCGAACCCTGATTCCCCGTTACCCGTGACAACCATGGTAGTCGCAGAAACTACCATCGAAAGTTGATAAGGCAGACATTTGAAAGATGCGTCGCCGGTACTTGACCATGCGATCGGCAAAAGTTATCCAGATTCATCAAAATTAACGACTTCGGACGCGAAGCCCTCCGTCGATTGGTTTTGATCTAATAAAAGCACTCATCCCATCACTGGTCAGAGTTCTGATTGCATGTATTAGCTCTAGAATTACCACAGTTATCCAAGTAACTGAGTAAGATCTAAGGAACCAAAACTGATATATTGAGCCATTCGCGGTATCGCCTTAATACGGCTTGCACTGAGACATGCATGGCTTAATCTTTGAGACAAGCATATAACTACTGGCAGGATCAACCAGGGAGCTAACAATAACATCGCTAACTCTCGCGTTGTTTTATATTTTCTTAAAGGTCGTACGCGGGGGTCGAAAGACTCGTCGCGATGACTTTTAAAAAAAAAATATCTTTTTGAACTTCGAAAGCTTACAAGATAACGTGCATATTATATTTCAAATATACGAGTGTCGGTTCGCGCAAACTTTCGCCGTTCTGATAATGTTACAACGACGCCGCAGCGCAGTCGTCGTCGTCGGTCAAAACGACGACGAAGGCGATGCTCGGTCGCAGTACTGAACGTTCTCTGAGATGTGTATAAGAGACAGGCTTTATGTATATTTTATAAATATCAAATATCAACAATGGTCGTATTTTTTTATTTAAAACAATCAAAAATTCTTTGACGATAATGTCGTAAAAAAAATCATATTAGAAGTCATTATAGTTGTCAATCGATTGTGCTTATTAAATCAGTAATCATATATTTTAAGCGGGCGAAGCCGTGGGCGAGCCGCTAGTCTCAAATATACGCGATTAATCCGGTCAAAATAGTTTTTTAACGTTTGGTAAAGGAAATTCAATACATTTAGTTAAAATCATATCAAACCAATGAAGAATGTGATAATGCACGATTCACTTCGTCATAGTTTGTTTTATTCCTGTCTAATTTAAATATTAAAGAGACATCTTCTGCGAGGAGTACAATATCACATATTTTCTTTGCATAAAAAGGCAAATCGTTAATATAAGGAAGAAATAAAAGGAGACCAAGAATAAGATCCTTGTGGAATACTAACCTTTTGGATTCTTTCGTTCAGATATGAGGCAATAAGATCAAGGGCAGTATCATGTATACCATATTGATAAAGTTTTAATAACAGGGTTTCAAAGTCTACACAATCAACGGCTTTGGATAAATCACAAAACACTCCAATTGCATTTTGTGACTTCTCCCATACGTCATAAATGTACTTTAGGAGTGCAGCATCCGCATCTGTAGTGGACTTCCCTTTGGTGAAACCATATTGCTCACTATGGAAACAATTGTTAATATTTTAAAAAAATATGAGCTGGTTAAATATTATTTTTTCAAATATTTTACTTAAAGTCGGCAAAACAGAGATCTCTGTAAGTTTCAGGGTCAGATCTATCACCATTTTTGTAAAGCGGCATTATTTTGCTATATTTCATTAAGTCAGGAAAAGTGCCGGATTCTACACAATTGTTAAAAATTAAAGCAATATAAGGTGCAATATTACATATAATTTTATTAAGAACTTTAACAGACATGCCCCATAAGTCACCAGTTTTCTTTAAATTCTTAGTCGTTCTTCTTACTAAGGGAATAAAACCAATAAACTCTACCGAGTAGATGAAACCCACAATTGATGCGTTTACGATTATGCGTTGTGTCGTTATATCTGCATATCGAATCCATCAATTATATAGGTTAACGATTTCCAAGACATTGGGTACACCTAACACACCTAACGCTACCAACTAAAGAGGAATCAAATTTACAATAGTTAAATGTAAAAAGAGGCCAGTCGTGGTGCTGGGTCATAAGCAAGCGACTGTTAAAGCGAAATAAGATATTTAATATTTTCATATCTTCGCTCTGGTCTCGAGGCAAATTCAGCGTTGAGTTCCACCACTCAACGCAAAGCCCAGGCTTCGGCGGAGAGTGGGGAGTGGAGTGTCTTAACAGTAGGCTCCTTCTGCCTACATGCCATTTACAGCGTGAAGTTTAAAAAAAAAATGTTATATAGGTTTGCACTATTGTTTCCCAGTTAATCCCAGTTTCCTTTGGAGTGTTTGTGTAAAGTTCAGTATTGGAAAACGTTAATTTAATTAAAACTTAAACCACTTTAAGGCGCGTGTGTTTGATAAGTATTTACAACTTATATGGAATTTACTCGTAATATCGATTTGTCGGTTAAACCCACGTAGGTAACTGACCGTTTGTTTCATAAACTTAAACTTTACAAATACCTTAAATTTTGTTATTTTAGATGTTCATTAAGGAGGCCGGCGTGGCGTAGTGGTTCAAGCGTGTGACGATGTTATGGGTTGGATTCCCACTTAGAGGAAATTAACTATTATTTACTAATATTTTCGTTTTCTTTGCTCTGGTAACGAGGAAATACTGGCGTTGAGTTCCACCACTTAACATGCAATGTCTCCAGAATTTGGCGGAAAATGGGGAACGAAAATATCAGAACATGAACAGAGTATCGTAACACTAAGCTTCCAAGCTCCCCCTGCTTACTCCGCTATGAAAGGGATATAGCGTGAGGCACACGTCTTACCAGTAGTACTATCAAAAAACTATCACACTATATAAGAATTTGAACGTAGCGGGACTCAAACTCGCGCCTGGAAACCGGCCAGGTGCTCTGTCCACTAAGGCATACGTTAAAAGGGAGATTTTTAGAAATTTCCGCTATCCAAAGATTTATCGAATTATATCTTGCCAGACGATAAAGAATTATCGTCTGGCAAGAGAGAATGCTATTTATTAAATATTTTTAACATTTTCAACTTATTTGGGTAAAAATCTCCCTACAGAGATTTTAACAATATAAATAAGTTGTAACAAGCGTATAAAAATATCGACGTAGCTTGATGAAAACGGATAGCATAGTGGTCAGAGCGCCTAGTCGCTTTTCAGGAGGCGTGGGTTCGAGTCACGGTACGTTAAATTTTTTATACGTTTTCTAAATAAGTATTTTTCTTTTATAAGTATGGAATAACACTTTAAAAATGTTAAAATGACCAACCAATAGTTCCTGAGATTAGTAAACTTAATCAAAACTATTTAGCCCAAGTAAAAGCTAGTAAATTATATAAATATTTGGGAACATACACCGACAAGCACACTCAAATATACGCATTCTCATAGTGCCACATTACGACGACAAATGTGACCCATAACAGAAATTTATGTCGAGTCGATACTCGCTCTATTAATGCATTGGCTATTTATCATAGGATGTGCGTTTGTTTGAAAATTCATATTTTTAAAATATAACTTATATGTTTTAAGTTTTATATGTATTATAAGATTTTGTAGGTTCAATTACCATTTGGGTAATTGAGTCGTTTTCATTTCCTTTATTTTGGTAACAAAACCAAACGTAACAAAACAAAATATTTCAAATTTAGGTTCTCTCGGACTATAGATTTTTTTAAGGAAATATTTTGCCTTTTATATTAGAGTTATAAAATATTTTAATGAAAATACTTTTTAAATATATACATAAGCAGTAAGTACGCTACGTGCGTACGCTAGCTTTAAGTTAAAATTAATTAAATATTTCTATAAAACCATTAAATATTTTTGCTATTTTCTAACAAAAATAAAATTTAATATCCAAAAAGTGCACAACGAAGTGATAAGCCACAAAATACAAAAGATCCGGAAAAAGGAATGAAAAAGTGTACATCCATACAGCAGGGTAGGCAGAGGGAACCCGGTACTAAGTCACTTTCGTTCCCTATTTTCCGCTAAATTGTGTGCACCTGAATAATATTGCTAATAATATTGCGTGGAGAATCTGAACACACATTGACCTAATAAGAATTATCTCATTACACATTACATTAATATTATAAAAAAGCTAATCTCAACAAGAAAACTACACGAAAAGTTAAACAGCGAGTGAATTCCAACTTTCATTTTAATATTTCGAACAGAGTCGAGTGGGTAATTGTCAAAGTGGTAGATGAAAGCTCGCAGCGACTCGAGGAGCTTCGTAAAAAGCTGTAAACAAAGAAATTGTTGGGAACGAACTCTAAACACGCAGCTGAGATGGGAAACGACGAAGTTTAGTCGAGCAATACGGGTGTTCGGCTGTGTTAAATTGAAGGGATTATCTTTAGTTTTTTAGTTTTACCTGCCCATGGTAGAACTTTCTTTATTTCTTGTGTTATGATTTTGGAAGAGATGATTTAGTGCATCATATTTCTTATAAACTCTCTTACGCTCTTTAACCGGATTAATCACA
>JAAIXJ010000440.1:122703-198972 GCA_013403705.1 Heliconius hermathena | reverse complement strand
GCCCTGCTGATCCCACCAAATGCAGAGAAAAAGCTTAGAACCATGGATATTTGGTTTTGGCGACGATGTTGATGCGTGACCCGGCATGCCCCACGATTTTTTTCGCTTTGGATTGTCGTAGTGAATCCACTTTTCATCCCCAGTGACGATACGGTGCAGAAAACCTTTTCTCTTTTGCCGTTGAAGCAACAATTCACACATGAGAAAACGTCGTTCTACGTCTCTCGGCTTCAACTCATACGGCACCCAATGCCCTTGCTTTTGGATCATTCCTAACGCTTTTAAACGTTTTGAAACTGTTGACGCATCTACTTGTAACGTTTTCCCGAGCTCTACTAACGTCTGACGTAACCAGTCTCTGCACGTTGTATTCGACAAAGCATTGTCACCATATGTCTCAACGAGAATTCTGTGTGCTTCTGCTGCAGATTTTTTCTGAATAAAGCAGTGCAATAAAATTCCCCGCAAAAACACTTTATTTGGCACAAAATACACATTTTCCTAATAAATTATTATTAAATTCGTGTGCAGATGCACAGAACACAAGGGAAAGTATAAGTAGTGTAGGTCCGTCACTCAACACCGTAGTAAAAGAAGTAAGTGTCATTTTTATGATAATTAGAAAAATTAAGTACGACGTGATAAATTCTATAGTGGACTGGACTATTTCCAGGCGGTGCATGTTAGAGTTTTTAGAAACATTAAGAACGTAGGTTTAGCTATCAAAGAAAATGGACATCCAGAATCGCAATCACTATTAACACCCTGCATCCTCCTTATGATAAAATAAAACTACATAAAACAAAGCAAGTATTCCACCAACGAATTTAAACAAACGAGACAGGCTTCCAAAATGCTTTTGATTCAGACCGTATATTGACACCACAAAGGTTGCCTCCTATAGTACAATAAACAAGCTAATGCAGAACTTCGCCTCAAGGGATATCCCATTGAAACAGTAGTAGTAATTAGTTTTTGAGTAATTGCTATCACAACTGATGAAAGGAACCTTTATTTATGTGCTTTAGTTAGTTTGAATAAGTTTAATTTATGTTTATTTATTTATAGTGGCTGTTCAAGTTAGTTGTGAATCAAGTTTTTCTTTCCTAAGTGTGGAATAGCACTTTAAAAAATGTTTAAAAATAGTTGTGAATCTTTGGATTGCTTTCTTTGTTTTTAAATATTGTTAAAATAATAATATTTTATGAAAATGGCATTTTAAAATTAGTTTTTCTTTTGAACTTAACCTATTTTAACCTCATATAACCCCGTATATCTCTATATTGGTTCAATGGCACTGTAGATGATTTAACTGAACGTCTTTGACACCAGTTGTAAGCTTTACTTCTTTCAAATTACTTTAGTTTTCTTTTAGTTTTCAAAAATAAATATTAAAGTTTAAATAAATGTATGCGAGTAAAATTTATTTTAAAACTAAAGTGCATTGTTATTATAAGGTTTAAGTTTTATATGGAAAATAATAAATTAACATTTTAAAAAATACGTATAGTAAGTTTGACAACAGAGAACATTTCTTAGTTGTCAGAATTTTTTATTTCGATATATTATACTTTAATCGATAATACTCGAAGCAGAAATTGTATTTCTTCTTCCTTAGTGGTATGTAATCTAAAAGTCTTCTCTAAGTGCTGTTTTTATGTTAGAAAAATAAGTTTTGTATAATAATTCGGTATTGACCACTAAACTTCGTTTAATAAATCAGAAAAATTTCCGCAATTTCGAGTTCTACCACAGAACACATAATGTCAAAAAAATTTGGCGGTGCGTGAGAAACGTGAGTTGTTAAAAAAGTAAAAGTCATGCATAATTCATCAACTATCCTTAGGCTTATATGGAGTAACAAAATCCTCGATAAAAAGTAACAACACAAGTGGATATTTATTGGTTAAAGTCTCAGAAAGGCATTATTAAAATCATATCTAGAACGCATCGGTTGGGTACAGAAGGATACGAGACGACACGCGACGGCATGTGTGCCTATCATTTACGAATATGAAACGAGGAAAAAATCATGTAAGTATTATATGTATATAGACTATTATATTATATGTTACGGTTGGAATATTTATATTAAATTTAGATATCCACCCGGGGGAACGAACTATTTTCTTCCATACACTCAGTTAAGGCAAAGTGCTTGACACTTCAAAAATTTTATGAGAAAATATTCTCATAAAATTTTAGAAACACTAAATAAACAGTTTTTAAGAAAACCTATAGTCATTTGAACGTAGCGGTATTTGAACACGCGCCTCTTGGAAACCGTCCAAGCTCTTGACCATTTCTAAATAAATAAAATAAATAAAACAGCTTCATGTTGTATCCCGCACACAGCAGGGTAGGCAGAGGGAACCTAGTGCTAAGGCACTATTACATTCCCCTAGTGCGAAACAAATCTACAGGTACACTGTGTCACGGCCGTTCAAATGAAACCAAGAAACTTAAGAGTCGGTCGTAGCTTGTTTTAGTATGATCATTCAGAGATGCTTACGATAAGACTATTGTATTCAAATTCAAAATATTCTTTTCTCAAATAGATATTTGAATTTATTTTCAAAATTCAATATATAAAATTTTGAATTTGAATATCAATACATAATAAGATGCCCAATTAATAAAACAATAATTATTTTCTACGCCTGTATACTCTAGAAAACAAACTACTTAACACCACTCCTGTATCCTAGCAAATAGCGATCAGACATGATCGAAAGAGATCAGTCATTAGAACTATATTTACTTGCCCTCGAATGCGAGTTAAAGAGTAATTAGTCTAATTAATGTATTGAGAAACATCGAAATTTCAACAATTTTTAATATTTTTAAAGTATTAGCCCCAAATAAAGAAAAGTTTTTGAATGCATATAAAATTTGAACTTAGATAAAAATATTTTTCTGTCTTATCCCAAAATAATAATATATATTAAATAGCACTCTCTCAAATATTTTTCACACACACACCACCTAAGTACCTACTAGGAAGCGGACCTACTGGGATGTATTACAGCCTCAGCAAAGCACAACGTAGTTATGTATAAAGTTCCAGGGCATGACTTGGCTTTCTTAAGAGCGAAGGAAAAAAGACGACGGAAGGCCAAGTACGTCCTCATTGAGTAGAGCGTAGCGCCTCGAAAGGAAAATAGCTACGGAAGAGGAACATCAAAACAAGCAGACAAAAGCTAAAGAACAGAATAAAAAAAAGTACCACCGACACTACGGAATCCATTACAAAAGCTTATAAGGAAGGATAGAATTAGTAGAGCAGACAGAAGCCAAGTAACAACACCTAACCTGTCTCCAGCAAACCATGCATCACATGCAAAACGTATTAATAGAGTACACAGCAATTGTAATGGAGACCATCAAAGTCAACCTGGCAAACTGCGAGAAAATTCTGAGGACCTTCGAACGCGGAAACGAAGGTCTGACTGGTAAGAGTGTTACTAGAAGAAGAGAAAGCCGCTATATATGACAATAACGAATTGGAATATCTGAGGGGAAACCCACCTAAATCCCCTCATATGGTGGCTTACAGCGTGAAAGATGGCTTCGTATACGAGGACGATAAGTCAACAGGAGAAAATTTCGCACCAAGGTACATACAACATCTTCAGACCCAATCCTTGCCGTAGCTCGATGTATGGAGGTAGCGCTGGAACAAAAGATAATTAACACTACGCACAACATTCGAACCTCTAATAATCCAACAAGAATCCGAGAACATTGGGAGCTACCGAAAATACAATGGGTAAACGGCATTCCTGGCTGTGGTAAGTACGCATGTGTTGGGTATTAACAATTTCGTCACTGACAGTGATCTGATAGCAACTATAACTCAGGAGTAAGATTACTTTTAGTTGCACAAGGAACGCAAAGATCAAAGTCCGCTCGACCGCATCTGCTCTGGTAAACAGTGCTGCAGAAAGGCCCACAAGACTTATCGTGGATATCCTTAATGACTTATTTTGAGGAAGTCGTAATGGCGGCTATATTATCAAGCAAGACACTTATACTCATCGGGGACATAAACCAACTACTCTTTATTGACAGATTAAACCTCTTCTAAATGCACTAAATCAGCCTACTACTAACCTCGTGACTGTCATCAATCAAGAGCTAGGCTCTATAAGATCTCGATCTTTGAGATGTCTACTGGATGTGACATACGCGTTCAATAAAGTTTATAACGGAATCTACTCAGCCCAACAGACGACTCACTCCCTAAGAAAGGCGATACACGGGTGCTGCCATCCCAATACTCTGTTCACAAGCAGAAAAAGTGGACTTTATCAGAAAAGGAAACGGAAGGGGAGGAAACTCACACATCTTGATCATTAACGAATCTCCGAACTAAGGCCATTAAAACGCGCTACACGACAGCATATGACACGCTGTCGTCGCCTTGACAAGACAAAAACTGCATCTTTTACACTGACCCGAGGAAGACGCCATCGGAGTCGGAGTTACTACGGGCGACAAACCTTAATTATTAGACGACCTTTAGTTATTTAAATTTGTCTACTAGTGGGGAATGGAAGTGTCTTAACATTAGGCTCCCAGATTTCCTCTGCCTACCCTGCTATTAAGTGTGAAGCTAAAAAAATGCAAAAAAAACTGGTAACTGGTACTAACGTATCATATAGCACACTTGCTTAGCAAATATTTTCCTATATAAGATAGTGTCTGTCTACTCGTATATGTTGCCTCAGTACAAACAGAGCTGGTCGGTCCTAGGTCGCAAATCTCTTTGATTTATGCTCCACTACGTTCCTTTGTAAGATAAGAAACAATATCCTTCTTATTTCTTTATTTTGTAGCTGTAACATAAACTATTCGTATTTTGTGTGAAAATATACTTTTATATTTTTTGTTTTAGCTTCACGCTGTATCCCACTCATAGCAGGATAGGTAAAGGGAACCTGGGTACCTAGTGTAAAGTCACTTCGTTGTCCACTTTTATAAATATGTTTTAAATATTAGAATAGCTCAGTCGTGGTGCAGGGACACAAGCATGCAACTATAAACGGGACCGATTGGGTTCGTTTTACACTCGTCTAAATGAAATTTCTATATGTAATATAAGTCGATTCTGAACATGAAAGATATAAAAAAAATTAAAATTGTGTCGGTTAACAAATCGATTACAGAAGTTAAAAAACCAATCAGGGGAATTCTAATCTGTCTATCTGTCGCAAAAGCTACATGACAGAAATGAACTAGGGTCTGGAGGTACATCTTTCTGGGTTTCATCTGAAATCTGACATCTATAATGAAATTAGGTCGATTACTCGCAAATAAAGCTAAATTATATAATTTTAGTTAAAATTATCAAGCTGTATCACTTATCTTCTCATTTTATTTAACCACAATTTAAAAAGAGAAAGTACAATTATTATTTTTTTTAGTTTAATTTTAAACCTGCCGTTTAAATTTGTGACACTAAAAAATTAATATAGTCTGTCTATTTTTGTAAGGACTCAAATGGCGTTAAAACGAAATTTATTTGGAAAATAAATTCTGAATAATCAGTTTATAAAAGTTAATATTATGTGTTTAGATGACGTAGCTGTGACTGTAAATACATTTTAAGAAGAAGTGTACGTCGTTACATTCATTTATAGTAGATAGATAAATTTTCTCAAGAGTGTATATAAAAAAATACATGAAATAATCATGGTATGGAAGTATCAAATATATTTGACTCATCTATATAATATATTATTCAGTATTGTGTCAAAAAATAGCTTTAAGCGTTGCATATAAAGGTATCCCGTAATATAACAATTTTTCAATTACTCACTTCGCGACTCAACAAGATCGGTGACTTATTGCTCTAATCTAATCTTATGAATAGTGCCATGATCCCATTCCTGTAGAAATTTAAAGATTTTTGAGTAAAAAAATCTGACAGGTAGTGTTCATAGTGTTCTTTTGAGGTTAGCTTTATGCTTTCTAACCTAAAGAGTTCTGTATTGACCGAAACAGGTGGAAATCTGATGGAGCAATGCATCAAAACATCCCAGCCAAGCTGTCTCAATTTTTGCTGCGTGGCTATAGATGAGTGCGGTCTGGCGTTGCCATGGTGGAACACCGAGCCCTTCCTATTCACCAGCTCCGGCCGGTTGTTCTCGTCAGTTTTTATTTATTTATTAAATCTGCTAGTTACATTTAGTACAGCCAAAGAGGGTTGATTTCTAAAAATACATTCACGAAAATACTTTTGCCCTCACCTATTATACTATACGTATTAAATATTCTCAATTATCTATATATATGAAGGTATAGACACACGCACAGCTGTAACCGCTGATAGTAGAAAGGACCACTAAGAAGGGATTTTGAAAAATTTTTACCCTGAAGGGATGAAATAACATTTGAAAATTTGTATGGAAAATCTTTAAATTGGCACCGATTTTTATAAAATTTGAAATTCACTTAAAAATATTTCGTTGAACACGGCTTATAAGAATTCCCTTTCTAAACTGAAAATAATTTCTTAAATATATTTAATAAATATCCGTATAGTTCGAGCAGGCAAAGCCGCCTGAGTCCGCTCCTCCAAAGTGAGCTCCTCCAAACTTAAAATGTTTGAATAAATAAAAGTAGTTTAACGGTTTGTCCCTGCTACAATGCAGATAGAACTGAGTGTTACCGAAATCCATTTTTCGCTGTCTGCGCAAATTCGAGACATTACGTGGTGATTGGTGAAATTTAGTTCGTAAATAGTCACGAAAGAAATTAAAACAATTTATATGTGTATTTGACCACACTTACGAAAGAAAAATATTTATTAAGAAAACGTATAAAAATTTGAGCGTAGAGAGATTTGATATCCAAAAAGGCGCGGATTCCCGCTACGTTCAAAATTTATATACATTTTTTTATAAAAATTATTCTTTCCTAAGTGTGAAATAACACTTTTGAAAAAATTTTAAAAAATATTTAAAAAATTGCTTGCTGGCAAAATAATAATTCTAAGTAATTATCTTCGGGTAGAGGAAATTTGTAAAAATCTCCCTACAGAGATGCTGAACAACATAAATGAGCTGTAACAAGCGTATAAGAATTTCGACGTAGCTCGATGAGAACGTATGGCTTAGTTGGTCAGGGCGCTTGGACGGTTTTCAAAAAGGCGCGGTTTCCCGTTACGTTCATATTTTTATTCGTTTTTTTACAAACATGGCAACCTATCAATGAATGATATTGCCATACCTACCTTACTTGCTACAGCATATTACGGATAAGTAAAACAGCATATTGCCATCGGTAAATATAGCAAGTTAGCAGTATCATGATGGCGTTCTATGATCATATTATGATTATAAAACGCTATCATGATATACAGACAAATATCAATTTTAACACTATATATAACGAAAACTATGTTATAGTAATCATTATAAATAGTGTTGATGTATGTTAGTATATTCAGAAAAATCAGTTTTCATCAACGCTAGGTAGAATAACATTCAAAATTAAAAATTGATACTATGCTATTGTCAGGTGTTTTGCTTTTGACAACACGAATTGCGCTAACAATATTTTATAACAGTATTTTGTTTACAATATGGCCACATAAATTTATTTTAACTAACAATTTGTTTATTTTTAGGGTTCCATAGCTCAAAAAAGAAATATATATAAGTTTAAAATTAAAATCAAATTAAATCAGCTTCACGCTGTATCCCGCACACAGCAGGGTAGGCAGAAGGAACCTAGTGTTAAGACACTCCGTTCCCCACTTCCTGCCGAATTCTGAAGGCATTGCGTGTTGAGTGGTAGAACTCAACGCCGCGCTTTGCCTCGACACCAGTAGCAGTATTAAGCCAGACGTTCTCTTTTTAGTGATCAGAAGGCCTGGTCGGTTTCCAGAAGGTTCAAGTTCCGCTACGTTAAAATTTTTATACGTTTTTTAAATAAGTATTTTTCTTTCCTAATGTGGAACTTTAAAATTCTTAAAATAAAAATACTTATTTAGAAAACGTATAAAAATTTGAACGCAGCGGGACTCGAACCCGCGCCTCCTGGAAACCGACCTGGTCGGTTTTTAGGTTGTAGTATTTTTCTTTCCTAAGTGTGGAATAGGAACACTTTAAAAATGTTTAAAAATTGTTAAAATAAACTAATTTAAACCAGTTAAAGTACATAAATGAAGGTTCCTGCCAACAGTTGTGTTAGCAATTACTTAAAATCTAATTACTACTACTGTTTCAATGGGATATCCCTTGAGGTCAAGTTCTGCATTAGCTTGTTTATTGTAATTTCTAATTAGGAAACTACCTTTGTGATGTCAATATACAATCGGATCAATCTTTATGGAAATAGCTTTTGATTCCGACGTATATTTTGAAAGCTTGTCTTGTTTGTTCTAGCTCGTTGATGGAATACTTTATGATACTGTTGTGTTTTAGTTTATTTAGCTTTGAATATAAAAATGAGACCTGTGTGCGACAGTTGTGAGTTCGATTTCCACTTAGGGTGATGAACTATTTTATGTTTGTATTTCCTTATTGCTACAACAAGATAAAAAGCACGGCATTAGGTTTTGCGACTAGATACTCAATGTCTGAAAAATTGGACGAAAAGCGGGGAAAGAAGTGTCTTAACACTAGGTTCTCTCTGCCCACCTTGCTACGTGGAAAATTGCGGGAAGTTGTAAAAAGTATCTTGTATATGAATGTGGGTTTCTTTCTCATGTCAGACATTTATTTTCCATGTATGGTTTCATAACACTGCATTGAACTTCATTACTATTACTATATCTAGATGGTAGTAAGTACAGAAGAGAGTGATTAGTCACTAAATTATCAGTGTTTATCCTACAACATTCCAGAAGCACGAATATTCCTATCACTAATCAGTAGTAGTTTGTAAAGTTTACATTATATCCATACTGTTTAATAACAATTTATCTTTCAGTTTAGTAGAATACTACTTGAAACTCGTTATTATACTTGAAACTACTTTGTCGTTTGTACTGATGTGGTTTAACAAACTTATATGAAGAAATATTTATTTGCTCAAATGAAAAACTATTTTCTTTAGTTAAGCTTGTAATGCCAGTTAGGGTTGTATTTATGAAAATAGTTTTGATTCTCTGATCTGGAAAGTTTTTTTTCATCTACACCCTCTTTCCCGCATATGCAGAGTAAGCTCCGTGTCAAGACTTTCCATTTTCCCCTCGATTTTGAGACGCAGTTTAAGTCAGTTTTCCTCGAGACTGGTTAGATAAAATTTGTTATACAAATATAGATATCCTTTTGTTACCTATGAAGGCTGTAGTTTTTTCTGTTCCAGATCTATATCTTGCAAGTATAAAGATAAAAAGTATTATATACGTAGAACAACATTAGCTCACTATATACCCTGTATACCTAGTATTTTTTAGCTTCACGCTGTATCTTACACGTTGCAGGGTAGGCAGGGGAAATCTGGAAACGTAGTGCTGAGGCACTTCGTCCTCATAAGGATATTTCCATTCTCCACTTTCCGTCGAATTCTGGAGGCATTGTATGAGGCGCATATTTGATATTTTTTTTAAATTGATTATTTTCTTCCCGATTATGCAATGCGCTAAGGTTCAGAAAGTTTAACTTCAAGGCAGACGCGACGCATCGTCCATCACCAGAGGAGCTACAGGTGCGTTGCCGGCGTTAAAGGTGGAGATATACGCGCTTTTCGAAATTACCTATACGGTATCGACCTGGAAACACTACCGCACGTAGGCCATTTCACAGTTGCTTGGCGCTTGGAAAGAACGAAAGTTCCTATGAAACCGCACAGTAGTGGAGTGCCACGTATCCATATGATGTGGATGGTATTTGTGACGTACTGTGCGCTTAGAAAATTTAGCGGCAGGTAAATGATAAATACGGTAGGGAACGCACCGCGAGAGACGTCTCTACGCAAGACCAGAGTGTCCAGCCTTTCACAGATCATTGGGTCTTCAAGAATTCGAAAGGCTGTACGTTGCACTGGCCCAAAGATTAGAACTGTACTCCATATGAGGCCGAACCTCCATCCTATACAGGGCCAATCGGTGTTTTAGCGTGAAGACTGCCAATAACTCTCAGTTTCTTTGAGACCAACTTGAAAATAACAAGGTGTCAACCCACAACCACCGTTATAAACAAATGTATACTGTGGATATTGCACATAATATTAGTATACCTCAAAATAAAATATAAATCTTTTAGTATCGTCCACAGAACATTAAAATCGTTTCAATGATACTCAATGGACGCATGAACGAACACCAAAAGTATTATTTTATTCTATCTGAAAGCGATTGATACGTTACAATATTTTATATACATACATATGTATAGACTTTTATGTTCTGATCAGTGATAGTATTAAATGTATTGACACACAGGTAGGTAGCACGTTCTGTTTAACTTATTTATTTATTTTATATAGTTTCTCGTTGTATCCTTCATATTCAAGAGTAGGCAGAGGGCACCTGGGAACCTATTAGTTAGACACTCTGTTCTCATTAAGGCACTTCAGTTTCCCACTTTCCGCCAAATTCTGGAGGTATTGCGTGTTCAGTGGCGGAACTCAACGCCTCGCTTTTCCTCGTTACCAAAGCGAGAAAAATAATAAGTGTTTAATTCCCTTGAGTGGAAAGTGAACCCACGTTTTCAGTTACACGGTTGTGCCCCTGAACTATGACTAAGCTTAAAGAAATCGGTTAAGTGCGAGTCGGACTCACCCACCGACGCTTCGGTACCAATTGTAACAGTGTAGGTCAACGTAAAAAAAAAAAGAAAAGTAAAGTTGAGAAATTTAAGTTTGTAGGCATATTCATTCACTTTAGATGAAATGGACTACAAAAATAAATTTGTAATGTTTTTTTTTTCTTTGAAATACATATAAATTTTCACTTTTTGGATTTTTTCCATCATTAAGAACCCATATTGCAAGTTCTCAGTTTGTGTACCCTATAGGTTTTGATTACGCGTCTAATTTGATACAAGATGCAACAAAATCGATGAATAAATGCTTCTGTCTTTTGATTGCGTTAACTTAAAAGCTTGTTTTTTTTCTGTGCTTCAGGGGACCATAGACCTAAATAGTAGATATATTAAAATTCCAGCTTAATACCTAAACACGATCTCAAGATAAATAGTCTTAACTGAAGGACAAACGGGCAACAAAGTGATCCTGTAAGAATTCCGTTACTACATTTTGAGGTGCGGAATCCCGAAAAGGTCGTTGTAGGGCAGTGACAATGCGGACGGATCAAGCTCCCTAGGTTTGATTCCAACTTGGAAGAGTCAATTATTTTTATCTCCTCGTTCTGGTAATCAGATGAATGCCGCTAGTAAAATTGAGCGGAGTGTGAGGAACGGAGTATCTTAACACTAGGTTCCCTCTACCTACTCTTCTACATGCGGCATACAGCTTGAAGGTAAAAAAAATAAAGGAAAACAAACGATCACGTACGAAAGGCAGTATAAAGTACGCATTTGACCACTAAGTCAATAAATAATATCCACTTTTATTGAGATAAAAAAAAACATCAACAAACACGTATCTACTAGTAAAAACGATATGCTAACATTTCAAGTGGTCCAGTTAAAACGCTATCTGTTATTTATATAAAACTGCGTCATCGGTTCAAGCACACTTCACAAATACACACGAATATATATTGGTACAAAAAAAAAACAAAAAGTATTCTGAAAAACTGTGAAGCCAAAAAAGATTGCAAAATTGCTCTACAATACACCAGCTCAGTCAATTGGTGTTTGATTAAAAGCAATGACTACGCGTTCCAATCTGGTAGCTTCACGCTGTATCCGACATATGGCAGTGTAGGCAGGCTTTGTGTTAAGACAATGCATTCAAGCTCCGCCTAATGTTCAAGCCCGCGTGTTGAGGGGTGGAACCCAACGCTGTGCTTGACCTTCTTCCCAGGACGAGGAAATGAAAATATAACCACTTTGCTATAGATATTCACGTTTATAGTCACAATGAGGTAGAAAAAACATCAAAATAAAAAAAATCTGTCTTTACTATTAGAATTTATAACTGTGGGTAGATGCCGTCTGGAGTAGAGGGAACCGGTGGGTCTCCAATTTCCGCCGAATTCTAAAAGTATTGCGTGGCGGTACTGCACGCCGCCTAAAAAGTTTAGAAATTACTTGTAAATAGTACTATTTATAAGTACTTCCAACTCATTTCGATAAGTATATAAAATACATAAAAATACAAAAAAATATGACTTCTGCCTTACAAAAAATAAATATTCATAGAACATTTACCATAGCATTGTCTACAACGTCATTTCTTATTCTATACTATTCTTTTATCATTAAAGACATAACAATAATATCTCGGAATATAAAAGAGAATCAGTTACGCTTTAAAGCGGTTCCAATTATTGTCCAAGCCTCTGGAGTACACTCGATATCGTATTTCTATTTTAATTACCATTCGCTGTGACAATTGTACAGTGCGTTTGGTAGCGGGGTGGCTTGTAAATATATTATATTTTATTTTCACATCATTTTATTATCATTGACACATCACACGTCTGGTCTCTGTACCTGGTATATAAAAAATTGTAAAATACAAGTATAATGTCTCAAAAAGTACTGGAAAATCCGCGATTTACAAAAGACAGTGTTGGGTTTATCTGAAAAGGTTAGCAACTTGGCAAGTAAAATTGATGATTAAAATATAATAATAGATTGACAAATGGTGATTATATCTCAATTAAGGTGCTACCAAAAATCATAGACTACTCCCAGGAATCAAAAAAAAATTAGAAAAAAAAGCGCTGCAGCAGCTCGATCGATAAATCCGCCTTAAAACTACGCCAAACAGGTATTAACGATATTTATACGAGTGAGACTACAAAGACACCGACGGAACTCGCGACTGTTTGGAATAACATTTCTCAAGTTATTAATTCGCACCAATGATATGGAAAGCAGTGATAAAATCTAGAATAAAGTACTCTCTCGTTCCAGACCAAACGGCGGGAGTGGGTCATTTGATTGTGAATTGCAAACTGTGGAGCGAGTATAAAAAAAACCATGCGTTTCTTTAAAGTTGACACGACTGAAGACAAAATATTATAAACAAAAATATATAATATATTGCTATGCCATAATTTCAAATATATAGTCGATTTTCCAACGAGAGTCACATCACACTCAGCAATTTCATTAGAACAATTTTTTTAGTTATAGTTTAAGAAAATGGTGGTGCATTTTCTTAATCAAAATATATCAAAATTATTAATTATTGAAATAATAAAATATGTAGTGTTATTTTTCTAGACCTCTTAAAATACAATTACTTTGAATATGGAAGCAACTGTACCCATACTCGTTGAGAGATGTATGCAAAATGAAATTATTTTAATCATTTTGTTTTTTTTTGTTTACGTCACGCTTTATCCCTAGCGGGGTAGTCAGAGAGAACGTAGCGCCAAACGCTACGGTCTCTACATACCTCTTTCGCCTCATCCACTGTCATCAACCTTTTCATACATGCCCTCCGGGGGGTCCTCATGCTTTTTACGTGACCTTCCTCCAGTATCTGTGATACTGTGTTTTCGAAGGTCTACCGAGGTCTCCCACTACCTCTCTTACCGCTCACTTTTCCATCATAAATCTTTTTTGCCAGTCTTTCATCATTCATTCGTTCGACGTGCCCAAACCAGCTGAGCACGTTCTTCATATTGAAACTGCATAATAATTAAATTATCGCTGTTACTCGGACCTTATCCTTTTCCACTTTGTAATAGCACCAGTACGTTAGTTATAATATCCGAAATAAGCACATTTATGAATACAATTGAAATTATTATTTTTGGACTATGTTGAACTAAATTTATATTTCAGGCCAGGAATTGAGAGTTGAGTGACTATCATGTCTTTTCAGTCTTCTCTTATGAGGAATAAAATCATTATTTATCTATGAACTCGTATATTTACCTGATTATAACAGTACTAGTATTAACTGCCCGCGACTTCGTTTGTAGGCACAGTAAGACCTTAAAATAGGAAACTCCTTTTTTTCGTTTCCATGGGAATTTAGGGAAAACCTTTCTTAGTGGTTCCATATATAACATATGTACATATATCTCTATATATAATAAGACAGTAAAAATATTTTGTCTGTAGATATAATATTTTGTCTGTACATTTAGTAATTTTGACTGAAATGGATAGGGGGACACTTAGAAAGAATAAAAGAATGCATTTTTTTTTAATTTCTTGTCTGTCTGTCTGTCGATATGCATGGTCACATTTTTCTCTGAAAGTACTGAACCGATTTACTTAAAAGTTTCACCAATAGCTATGTTTTAACTCAACTTAACAATTAAAGTTTGTTTCATCAAAATCGATTCATTAATTAAAATCGATGCATTAGTTTGCCTGCGAATGTTATATAGCAATCGCGCTGGTAAGATTCCTGGCTAAAGAATGACATTTGAAACGTCTTGGTTATATGACTGTTGATAAAAATATATATTTTGTAAGCACTATTATACAATATTTTATACAATAAAGTAAACAAAATTACCTTACCTTCATAAATCATAACAACTAAGTTTAAGTCGTAATTAATTCAACACAGAGATAAATAACGATTTGATCTTCGAAGAAATATCAAGTAAATGCATAGATTTTTTGGTTCGTTCGTTCGTTTGAAATAAATCTATATAAAAATGTCTAATAAAAAAATATTTGTAAAAATAAAAACTCAGACTGCATAAAACTAAAAAGGAAATGAACAAGCCCAATAATTTATTAGGATTAAAAGTCGGGACCTATAAGCAAATTATACCTATAAGTTTTACGCAGTCGGGGTTTTTGTTTTTAAAAATATTTTTTTTATTTTTCACTTTTTTGTTAGAATTGATTATGGTAATGATAACCATGATATACCTTTTTGAAATCCTCCTTTGATTTTATTTTTCAATAAGTCCAATGGCGTCCCACAGCCGCCATGCTTGTTTTATTATTTTTAACGTCACCTATCAAAGAACACTTGGGCTGGTAATACGAATCTAAGGATACCTCAATTTAGTAAATTTAGCGGTTCTGGAAATATGAAGTAATAAAGAATATTACATACATACATACATACAAGATACGCGCGAAAAACATAACCCTTCCTTAGCAGTCGGGAAAAACATCCTTTCTACGTGTACTCTGTAATAACTACATATTTACCAATTGTACATTTAGCTAATAATATATGTAACTAATTTAAAAACTGTACAGGAGTTAATATGCAATTATTACATTTATTTTAGAAAGAGTATTATGAATCCTTATCCAAATTAATAATTTAACATTTAAGGCCGTTTCTGAAGCAGTAGGTACATTAAATTATTAAGTGACTGACTGATTTAACAGAGTTTTAAAAAACATAACATAGGTAAAAAGAACGTAATGTTACAAAAATATATACATATAATAAATTATTAGCGTTATGTATATTTTATGAATATCAAATATCAACATTGGTCGTATTTTTTAGTTCGAAACAATCAAAAACTCTTATAAAAATTACGATAATATCGTAAAAAAATCATATTAGAATATTACAGATTAAAGTAATAAAAAAATCATATTAGAAGTCATTATAGTTGGCAATCAATTCTGCTTATTAAATCAATAATCATGTACGAAGCCGTGGGCGGGCCGTTAGTATATATCTAATATAGGAGTACTCATTCCTTGTTTCAAGCAGCGGTATCAAAAATNCATAGCATTGTCTACAACGTCATTTCTTATTCTATACTATTCTTTTATCATTAAAGACATAACAATAATATCTCGGAATATAAAAGAGAATCAGTTACTCTATAAAGCGGTTCCAATTATTGTCCAAGCCTCTGGAGCACACTCGATATCGTATTTCTATTTTAATTACCATTCGCTATGATAATTGTACAGTGCGTTTGGTAGCGGGGTGGCTTGTAAATATACAATATTTTATTATCTCATCATTTTATTATCATTGACACATCACACGTCTGGTCTCTGCATCTTGTACATAAAAATTGAAAAATACAAGTAAAATGTCTCAAAAAGTACTGGAAAATCCGCGATTTACAAAGGACAGTGTTGGGTTTATCTGAAAAGGTTAGCAACTCAACAAGCAAAATTGATAATTAAAATATAATAATAGATTGTCAAATGGTGATTTATATCTCAATTAAAGTGCTACCAAAAATCATAGATTACTCCCAGGAATCAAAGAAAAAAATTGATAAAAAAAGCGCTGCAGCGGCTCGGTCGACAAATCCATCTTAAAACTACGCCAGGTGATCCGGACGCTTTAAAGCGCTACCGTGAGCTAACGAAGGTAAACTAGTCGTGCATTGACGACATTTATACGAGTGAGACTCACCGACAGAGACACCGACGGAACTCGCGACTGTACAGAATAACATTTCTCAAGTTATTAATTCGCACCAATGATAAGGAAATCAGTAATAAAATCTAGAATAAAGTACTCTCTCGTTCCAGACCAAATAAACGGCGGGAGTGGGTCATTTCATTGTGAATTGCAAACTATGGGGCGAGTGAAAAAAAATCATGCGTGTTTCTTTAAGCTTGACACGACTGAAGACAAAACATTATAAACAAAATTACATTTTATATTGCTATGCCATAATTTCAAATATATAGTCGATTTTCCAGCGAGAGTCACATACCACTCAGCAATTTCATTAGAACATTTTTTTTTAGTTATAGTTTAAGAAAATGCACCACGATATATCAAAATTATAATTAATGAAACAATAAAATACGTAGTGTTGTTTTTCTAGACCTCTTAAAATACTGTTTAATTTAGTATTTTAATTTTTAATTTAATTAAAAGGATTTATTTATTTTATTTAAAATACAATTACTTTGAACATGGAAGCAACTGTACCCACATTCGTTGAGAGATGTATGCAAAATAAAATTATTTTAATCATATTGAAATTGTATTAGATAAAAAATAACACAGGAGCGTAATAATTAAATTTATTATCGCTGTTACTCGCACCTTATCCTTTTCCACTTTGTAATAGCACCAGTACGTTAGTTATAATATCCGAAATAAGCACATTTATGCATACAATTGAAATTATTATTTTTGGACTATGTTGAACTAAATTTATATTTCAGGCCAGAAATTGAGAGTTGAGTGACTATTCATGTCATTTTAGTCTTCTCTTAAGAGTTATAAAATCATTATTTATCTATGAACTCTTTTATTTACCTGATTTTACCAGTACTAGTATTAACTGCCCGCGGCTACGTTTGTGGAAACTGTAAGACCTTGAAATAGAAAACTCCTTTTTTTCGTTTCCGTGGGAATTTTGGGAAAACCTTTCTTAGTGGTTCCATATATAGCATATATACATAATATAAGAGTACTCTTCCCTGTTTAAAGCAGCGGTATAAAAAATCCACGTATTAAAATAGATAGTAAGCACTTTTAAATCGTTGAATGAACAAACTGAAAAGCTACCACCTATTCGGAACGCAGTTCTACTGAAAAGAGCCGGCAAGTATTTTAAGTACTTTAAGCCGCGTAGTTTTAATTTCTTATTTCCAATTAGGCACATGTATATATTACTTATTTCCAATAATAAAACGCCCCTTTGAAACCTAATTATTCAAGCGTTTTACTGAAATAAGTTTATTCTTTAACTGGATGAACCGATTTTGATAATCCTTATTTATTTGAAAGCTGATCCTTTCCGTTTAGTACCATTTTAATTTGGTAAATTAGAAAAATACAAAATCATATACGTCTTAGCGTTATGTAAAGGCCTGACAAATGAACGAATAACTTAATATCACCCCAATCGATTTCAATTATACTTTTTTTTATTTGAAAGGATGCACGTCAAGGGTACTTTAATAAGAGTTTGGTTAGGTTCTAATTATGGGATCTCGAATATACGAAATGGGAATATCGATATGGGAAGTCGATTTTTTTAAAATGTTTATTTATCATTACTTTAATTGCCAACCTATTTTTAGATCATAATATAGTGTACGTATATATGTATATAAAAATTTCCTACTATTACTTAATAAATATATTATTCTGCTTTCAACTAATACCGATGAAGCAGCTTTAGTATTAAAAGAGCAAACTTCGATGATGTTGAGATTATCGAAAATACTAATTCAAATATTAGCACTTTTGAATCGGCGCTTGGTGGGAAGTTTGTTAACTCGGTTCATCGTGTTCTTTTATAGGTTATAGGAACTTTATACTGACTTTATATACTTTTCTAACTTTATTTTATTAAAGTCATGTAATTTTTAAAGGCATTTTATTATAGTTTTTCTTATTATAGTTTAATGGTGTAAATTAAACATAATTATACAGTAGAGGCGGCAGATGATAACTTTATTTAAACATGAGGCAGTACCTTTTTAAAATAAGCAACTTCTATAATAGAAAATTAAAATTATATTTTCATTAATTTAAATAAAATTTCCAAAACCTGCAATAATAATGAAGTTAAAAATTCATTTCTTTCTTCCTTTTTTACTTCATTATTATTGCAGGCTTTGGAAAACCGCTCTGTTCTGAAATGACAAAACAAAAAAAAATGTATATAATGTAAGACAATATCCCCAAATATTACACTTTAAATATTATCTATAAAATAAAAATAAAAAAAACAGCTTCACGTTTTCCCCTCATGGCAGAGGAAGCAGAGGAAACCTAATGTTAAGATACTTTATTTTGAACCTTCCGCCGTTTTTTTCAGACATTGTGTATTGATTTAGCGGAACTCAACGCAACGCTTTTTACACTAGTACGGAAAATTGAAAATCATTTAGGTATAACCATTCCCCTGAATGGAGATCGAATCTACAATCGTCATGTTTAACAAATCAGACATTGGCCTACTGCGTCACGACGTCCTTAATTATCCATTATATTAAATTTAATTTGTCTACTTAGACTAGTTGTAACTCTAGTACAATGCATCATGAATCTATCGAATACGTATTAACACGAAATGGACGTACTGACATCCTGATTGATGGAGTACTTGTTAGAGAAGACGATCTATCTAAATACCTGCAGTTATATAGTAGATAGTTATCGTCTTTTGTATCTGTTCCTATTTTGAATTAAAGAAAAGGACAATTGTAAAAACAAAAGGACGTGTAGCAAGCTGTTATTTATTTTAAAATTGTTAGAAAATAAATATTGTCTTATTCTGTTTTTAGCTCTCCGCCTACCGACTGTGACAGTTTGGTGTAGTCACAGTCAGTATTAAGTTGAGTAGCGGCCGTCGCGCAACAACGGCATAATTATATGCTTAATTATTGTATTGTCAGTTTTGGAGGGAAAATTTTATAAAAATGATTTTTTGACAAAGTAGCGATCGAACCCACGATCGTCACGTTAACAATCATACTCGACCCCACTGTGCCATCTATCTATAATGCACCTAATCTTTCAAGGTTCTGTAGTACAAAATTAACTAGTTATTCTTTGGACAACAGTATGGTATGTTGTCATTATGGCATATTGTCATATAGACTCCATTTCCAATTATGGCTTTTTTATAGACCAATAAAATCATATTGTGCCAAAGAAATATTATATTTGTTTTTCTATTCGAAATATTATATTTGTTTTTCTATTCAAACAAGTCTGAAAACTAATTAAATTTAATACTTTAAGTTTTTTAGTGTATCATTAATAATGATTTAGTTTAAATGTTAAAATTGCTATGTAACTAAAAACAAGTATAAAATTCTCAAAATCTCTTGCTTCAAAAGTATCAAAATCACCAAACAAACAAAGTTCTTTAATAATTAAAAATAAATTATCCAAATACCTCAATTTATTTGCAGTATCGATTCTTTAATTTGCATGTAAATAGTAAATAGTACTTCCCACCGTCCGCGTCCGTGGCTAATGGAGGCCCACGTTATTGGGTGTGTATTATTGTGGATGAAATATAATCATTGTTTTATGTACTGCAATCTCATTCAAATTAATTATCTTGATTGCAAGGGTGGCTGCAGACTGTGCTGATCTTATTTAATATTATTTAATACTAGTTAAACATAAACACATAAAATGTTATTTTTTGTTTCATTTAAATACGTTACATTAACATTAATAAGACCTAGTGCAACGATTTTGTGACCATTATAAAGAAAATAATAAAACATTTTTCTAATGGTATCTTATTGTATGAAAAAAGGTATTTTATAAACTATCCGATATAACACTAGTACCCAATCCTGTGTCTAACTCCATTTTTTAATTAATTTTATCGTTATAGTAACAGGTAACAAAATAGAATTATAGTCACCACACCACAAACTAAAAAGTTGACTCTCTTCACAATTTTCTTTACAACCGTCCAAATCTTTCGTCTCCTACTGCGTTTCCAACTGAATTTTATGAAAATTTTAGCTACACACATTTCTTTAAATATCCCGTTTCGTTACAGTTTTGACACTTATAAAACCTGTAACAACATTTCTCTGCCACGTGGTTCCTAAGGCCACACACCATATATTGGTCAATATCTCGTCCAGTGAGAGTACTACTACCAGTACGCTTCGCACACGTTCTGGCTTCGCACGGTACTTAATTTAACTTAGCTCTAAGGCGTTAGCAAAAGTTAATTTAACCCAGGCATGGCATCTTGTTCGATGAGACGATGACGCTCTGTCCCCTGGGACAACTCAATAACGAATCGATCTACGAATCTACAATCGAATACGAAAGGCTAGTGCGAACTCGTAGTAACCTAGCTGCCCAGTCTTCAATTTTCTCGCCTTTCCTTTGTACGGCACGATCGAAATTATCTTTATCAGCAAAAGTTGATCTTCATGGAGTAAAATATCTCTTTCATGCTCTTTTTCTGCCCAATTTTTGAGACATCGGGTCACAAAACTCAACGTGGCTCTTATTGTCACAGTGAAGAAATAAAAATAATTCATTTCCCGGAGTGGAGATCGGACCAACAACAGTCACATTTATTGTCAAATACTATACCGCTGCGCCACCACGGTTTTACTAATTATAATTCCCACGTTCGACTGTAAACACCCTTACCCCATTCGTGCAGATCTCCACCATTATGCCTATTGGCCAGACTAGACTATATAATTGGGCCGTTTAATTACGTTAATGTACCTAAACTAGTTTAGGTAGTGTGTTATCGCTTTGTCGGACCGATTGAAAATTACTCTGCCCACCTAATGTACTTATTTTATTTGAAGGCGCAGCGGGGCAAGGTCTAACTGTAAACTGTTTGTGGGTTCGATTTAAAATGGAAAATCAATTACTGACATTTCCCGCTCTGGTAACAAGATAAAATGCGCCATTGAGTTTCGCCACACAACACGCAGTATCTCGAAAATTGGACGAAAATTATGGGACGGAATGTCTTAATATTAAGCTCCTTCTAGCCCAACATTCCTGCCTAAAAATTGTAAGGAATCGCTTATTAAGTGACTGTAACTAACATTAATTACTCGTTAATTAATAAGATATTCAATAATTTTGTAGATTTGTAAAATTTATTGGTGCTTATATTTTTGGAGTTCCTATACATAAGTTCTTAGGAATGAAAAAAATGTCACAGAATAGTTGTTTTTTTACACTACATAGCACAGTAGGTAAGAGATACAAATGTGCACCTATAAACGCTACAGGTTGTGAGTTCAATTCCCACTCGAGGGAATCAAATATTTGAATTTGAGAAGGCAAAGTGTGGCCTTGAGTTCCACCATTCAGCACGCAATGTCGCTAAATGTTGTCTCGAGAGTAGGGACAGAATGTCTATTCATTAGATTCTTTATGTTTACCTTAAAATGAAGGATAAAACGTGAATCTGTTTGCTTAATAAAGAAGCGGCTTCATGCTTTAGCCCGTACAGCTTATAAATGGGCACAGTTAATGAAGGGCTTGCAAACTCCGTCTTCCACTTTCCATCCGAAAAACTTTTCCGAAAAAATTAAATGGCAGAACTCAACGCCGCGATTAGCTTTACCAAGGCTCATAGGGCTCAAAGGGATTAAAATAAAAATTATTTAAGGATACCCTTAAATAGGGATCGGATCCAAAACCATTGCAGCCTATGTATCATTATGATGTAAAAGATATATTACTAAAAAAATATATAATTCCGTTCAGTAGTTTTTGCGTGAAAATGGAACAAAAATCCACCCTCACAAACATTTAAATTTACAATATTAGTAGGAAATAGGATACACAAATAGACTTTTGCGAGTAATTTGTGACCACTGTCTCGGATGGCAGTTCTGTTGAGAGGATCCAGTAAAAAGGTATTTAATATAAAATCAGCTTCACGATGAATTCCGCACACCGCAGAGTAGGCAGAGGGAACCTAGTGTTAAGACACTTCGTTCCCACTTTCCGCCGAATTCTGGTGGTATTGCGTGTTTAGTGGCGGAACTCAACGCTACCCTTCACCTCGGCACCAGAGCGAAAAAATGGAAATATACATTTACATAAATATTTCATTTCCTCGAGTGGGGATCGAATCCACAACCAGTCGGCTTACAGTCACACTTTGTGCATAATTTATAAAATAAAATATAAATACAAGTAGGTAAGTGCATCCGGTACAAACAATCCATTTTACTTGGTTATATAGGTGATTATCATTTTCAAACGTAACTAGCTTGTAACATGCAAACAGCTCGATAGACTCGTTGCTGCCTCACAAATATTTACTAACGGAGTTTGTTGCTGCCGTGGATTTTAATTTTCAAACAAATATCTAACTGAGGCCGTCGTGGTGCATGAGCGACGTAGTAAGTGGGGTATAAGCGACGGTTGTAAGTTCTATTCTCACTCGGGGTAATGAAATTTTCATATTTTTCATTCTCTCACTCTGGTGAAGAGGTAAATAAACACTGTGTTCTTCATTTTTTATTCACCGAATTATGATCTATATTTTATCTTTTTACATAGGTCATATTTTATAGTAAACTTATTTTTAAACTTTCACGCTATATTCCGCACACAGTACAACAGGCAAAAAATCGAACCCACAACTGTCGTTTTACAGTTTGACGTTGTGCTACTGCACCCCAATGATCTTATTTACATCTTCATCATCATTTTTACATCTTAATGTATATCTAATAATTAACATCAAAATCTGTCTATAAAATATGTATTTTTTTTGCACAGCCATCTTCTTTCAAGACAGATATTACCCACAATCGTGTCATCAATATATAAATATTTATTTGTTGATTTCATTAAAAATATTTCATACTATATATATTAATTGAATTAATTAAATACTGATTTCAGTATATATCTAGTAGATTCATTAAAGGTATATTGAAAAGCGCGTGGTCTGGTCCGTCAGCCGTGACAAACCTCACTGGTGCGGAACGGCTGTGACAGGGGACAAGAGAACTGGTCATCGTTATAGGGATGGGGTTCTATATCGATGTAACTTTTATTTAAATTATTATTTATATCTTCAGATACTTCGCTTAATACACTGATTAATTTAAATGAATTTCTTACAATGGGTTTATCCACAGTATGCTCAGCTCAAAGTCAGCTGTATGTGAGTATACTGTGGATAAATGGATTCGTTTTATGTTTTCTGACTAATAAAGAGAATATTATGTATTACTTCTCCAAAACGATCGTAAATAATTGCATCAAAATTACTCTTTAATAGATATTTCATATTCCGAAATCATAATTATTGTATATACCTAAGCAGAAATATAGCTAAGTAAGCTATATTTCCAATCTTCCACAATGACGTATCCTTTTATTGGTTCATATATTAGCTTACTAGCGGGTTTGATAGATGGTGTCCAGTCCAGAAAAAAACATAACTTCAACTAAGCTATATTATATTTTATAGTTTAGTTTATCTATACACTTTATATTTCTACTTACCGAGTGCCTACAGCTCACAGCTCACAGTAAATCATGCCCAAATGTATATACACAAACTATTTAGAAATATATGTATCACATATATACATAATTTCTACAATCGATCCAACATTTTACGAGAATTGAGATGACAAACACACCTCGCCTATTATACATATTTCTCTCTAGTAAATCAGTATAAACATCGATATATTTCACCCCACTAACCTGTTCATCAGTCTTCAATAACTCGGCACGTCACCACATCTCGTGTTCGGTCTTGATTATGCAGTAAGTGACATGCACTGAAATGCTCTATTGATTTTCTATTAGACAAACGCAGAAGCCAATATTATATGATAAAAATCAGCTTCACGCAGTATCCCGCACACAGCAGGGTACGCAGAGGGAACCTAGTATTAAGACACTGCGTTCTCCACTTTCTGGCGAATTCTGGAGGCATTGCGTGTTGAGTGGCAGAACTCAACGCCGCGCTTAGCCTCGACACCAGAGCGAAGAAATGGAAATATAAATTTAAGTTAATATTTCATCTCCTCGAGTGGGGATCGAACCCATAACCAGTCGGTTTTACAGTCACACTTCGTGACGCTGCGACAAAGTTAAAGTTACCCATAAAAATGGACCTGGAGCTGACCCTGGGTGTTTCAACATGCGAACCGTCAGGGGTGTAGTTTTGAATAGGCGGGCTCCCACCGACGAATATACCACACCCGAATACATAATCATATTCAACAGTCCAATAGAACCATATAGCCCAAGCAGTGAATCTTGCACACCTTCCACATCATTATCACCAAGAGTATGCATGAGATGGAGTTATGAAGTTAACATGTTTATCATGCGTACCTACTACCAAATCACAAAGCTAGAAACAGACTTCTCTGCATAATACTTGAACTATTCTGTCAAAAGAATTCTTATATTAATGTTTTCAAGCAAAGAGTATCTGATCAAAGGAGAACAATATTTAAAAATAGACTACTGCCTCGGGAGCTACTAATTAAACTAAGGAAGAAGTGAAAAGTCAAATAGATCTAGATGAAATTGAAATAGAAAATAATACCAAAACCAGAGTCATTGTTTATTAGAAAATGAAATTGAAAGTCTAATAGTACCTACAAATTACACGGAAAAATATATAACATACTTAAAAGAAAAGCTAACATAGGCACTTAATCTTTTTTCTTGCTCCAATAGTTAGACCAAGACTACCAAAATTAAAATATACTCAAAAACTTTCTGAACATATACAAATAGGAGCATGAAAAATAATAGATGTCTAATGAATATGCTAGAAAAGGCCCTACTTTCAAGTTAGTAAGTACGCGTACAGTCTTAAATATAAATTAGACTACTAGTCTTCAAAATTTCAGCTTTGCTAAAATTACGTAGGCCTGTTACTGGGATCTCAGTCTATACAGAAAAACAATGAAAAACATATTGGTCGGACATATGGGAATAAAAAACAAAACACAATGAAAATGTTTCATGGATTTTAGAACAAATAGATAAATACAAAACAATAGATGAAATTAACTATACTGAAATTACCGAAATCAAAATTTTAAATATTACTGCCAAATTACACAGTTGGGAATCACCTGGTGTTGATAAAGTTAATAACTTCTGGTACAAGAAATTAACCATACTTCATATAGCAATAGCGAAAAATTTTACAGAAATTATTCTTAAGCACCAAAGAATACCCCTGTTTTATGGCAACTGGTATAACATACATGATACCAAAAGGCAAATTTTCTTTAGATCCTGCACAATACAGACCTGTGACATGCTTACCCACAATTTAAAAATCTTTACTTCAGTTATTACATCTAGAATCACGACACATACAGAAGAATATAATATAATAGCAGAAGAATAAAAAAGTGTAGAAGAGGATGAATAAATATAGGATGTAAAGAACAACTCATTATTGATTCCACCATTCAAAAGCATGCTATGGCAAAAAATAGAAATTTACATTGCGACTATAAAAAAGCTTTTCGCAGCATACCTCACACTTGGTAATTAAAAATAAAAAATCTCATTAAAAAGATAAATACGCATAGACACGAGTATTCCCAATATTAACTTATCCCTTTGCTATTATTAAATGGATCAAAATAGACATCACATCCCTCCCACCCTAAATCTGCAATAGAAAAATCACATAGTGGAAGTGGTAATATTAACATTAATATTTTATGGGAAATAATAGTAAAATACATTAAAAAATAAATGATAATGACCATAATTGCTTTCCATTAAATTTGGACCTGAACTGATATTATCAGCTTCACGCTGAATCCCGCACACAGCAGGGTAAGCAGAGGGAACCTAGTGTTAAGACACTCCGATCCCCACTTTCTGCCGAATTCTGGAGGCATTACGTGTTGAGTGGCAGAACTCAATGCCGCGCTTAGCCTCAACACCAGAGCGAAGAAATGGAAATATAAATTTAAGTAAATATTTCATCTCCTCGAGTGGGGATCGAACCTACAACCAGTCGATTTTACAGTCACACCTCGTGCCGCTGTGCCACGACTGGTCTTAACTGAGCAGAACTGATATACAAAGTGATATATAAAATTATCAAAATATAAATAAACAAAAGCAGCAAATAGATATGTGGAAGAGACAAGTGTTACACAGAAGACAATCTTATGATTTGGAACATGCACATATTGATTGAATTTGATTGTTTTTTCAAATATGTGGCTTAAAGTTTATACCTTATTCCCCGAAACTGAAGAATTTATAATAGACATTCAAGACCAAGCTATAAATACAAAAAAATACAAAAAATATATAATTAAAGATACCAAAGTCACAAATTATAAATGCCGTAGATGTCAGCAGTCAGCTAGAGACAATTTAACATAATATTACGGGTGCGTGTTCCAATCTCACACATTCAGACTACGCACATAAACACAAACAAATATGTAATATAATAATACATCAGCAACTTGCACACAAATGTAAATTCATTAAGAATACTCCTTAGTATAAATACGCCCCTGAAACCATACTAAAAAATTCTATCCACAAATAATATTACAGACCAGACAGAATATAAAAAAGATAAAATAACTTACCTTATAGATATCGCCATGCCTAATATGTACAATCTCCAATTTGAAGAATTAAAAGAAGAAACAGCAAGAATTTGCAAACAGAAAACAGTATATATAGTACCTATAGTTCTATCTACCACTGGAGTTATACCGAAACATCTTCACTATAGCCTTAATATGTTAAATTTTAAAAGTATAGTTATACTACATTGCAGCGAGCAGCTATACTTAACACATGTAGAATAGTAAGGAAATTTCTACAAATAGATGAACAGAGCACTAATATACCACAAATATAATAGCACAACAGGTTACGTATTTTGCAGTACGTAAACAGGTTACGTACTTTGTATCTCCTTGTTCACAACCCGTAGATACAATAGTGTCCAGTTTCGTACTAAGTAAATAATGCATATACAAATAGTAATAATAGCATTTTGCATATAAAACCTTACAAGTTGTCATTGTGGTTAGGTGTATATTATTTGACGTAATATGGCGGCCTTATCATTTCAAGTGATTTCTTACTGGCAACCACTTAAATAGAGTTAACTATTAATAGAATACTAGCGGCCCACTCGCAGCTTCGCTTGCATACCACCTATAATACTTTTATTATTTTTATTTTATTTAATCATGAACACTACGTGACTGTATGATAGGACGTCAGCGGCGGCTAGGACGCCCCCCGAGGGACTCGAGGCTAGGCTTGCAGCCATAAACAGAGCGTTGATTTTTTTATTTTACATTTTCTCAAAAAGTATACATCCAAATTATTCGTAATAAAAGCCAATGATTATCTTTATTAAATTTTTTTGATGACGAAATAACTTTGGCTCGTAAGTTGTCAGTATAAATGTGAAGTAAAAATCGATGAAATATCACCTTACGATTTTAATTATTTTTTGTCACAAAATGCCTTATGTCGTTTATTTATTAGAGATAGATATGGTGTCACGGACTTTTTTTTAGATCTAACGAAATTGAATATTTTTGTTATACAACGTACTTGTATAAGTAACTATGTGTACAGTGCACGGGTTTAAAGCAATTTAATGGCGTTCCTTATTAATGTTATTTCGTTATTTAAGGCTTCACATTGAGAAGATTGCTTCCCGTCAAATTTAATGCGTTGAGTGCGTCCTAAAAGGTATTAGTAAAACCATTCAGTAGTTTTTGGTGAAAAGTTAATGGTCTTTAAAATGCCCAAGAGGATATTAAAATCGGTTGTGTTGAATGCGTTAGAAAAAACCAACAAAGCTAGTATAGTAACTAGCTGATTATATGTGTCTATTTTTTGAATCCAGGATTTCAAGCAGCAACCATCTATAAACAATACTTGTTGTGTAATTGTATTTATATTAAATAGTTTTCAACATAGGAAACCAAGGGGCAAAATACTAGTATATTATTAAACACTTTTAATAAAGTCATTTAACTAGAAGCCTTAGATCTTAGGTGTTCGAACTACTTAATTTATCTTCATAATAATAATAACATACAAGGCAATTAATAAGGATCACCCTCAAAAAATATATTTTAAAAATTAATTTTTCTCAACATTCCTAGTTTTAAGTGGTGGTTTTTGTGGGGAAATTTATTCTGGGCACGTAAAGGGCCTCGAAGTGGCTTAAAATAAACTGATAAAATACAAGAGCAGAGCGTTGAAAAAATTTTTGTTTGTGTAGACCTTTCGAATAGCTTTTTTTCACGAAATAATTATCATTTTTTTTAAAGTTAGATGCTTGCATGCTTTTTAAATTACTGATTTTAAATTTAATACATCTGTTGTTTTTCTTACTGTCACATCACATTTGAATTGTGTATTCGAATTACAGGGCATTTGTATATACATATAAATTACATAATTTAATTTCTTTCGTATCTGTAGTATGTTTAGAATTTGTGCTGCGTTAAGTTACGCCACCATAATTTGAACAGAGTATATATAAATAAGTTATCTTTTCTTAACTACAAGATATAACAGTTGTATGATAATTGGTAAAGTAAACAACTATAAATTAAAATGTATAGTACAGTATATCCTATTACAGTATCTCAATATATAGAGTTTCACGAGAAAGTGCGGGAAAGTGATATTGTCGATTATAATTAGAGTTACGAGGTATTTTGAAATAAAAGTAAGTTTCAAAGGAATCATCTATTTTAAATTATTCTATTTTTACGTAAACGTAGGTACTTATTTTCAAGGTTATCGCAGCGCAGCGGTACAGTGTCTGACTGTAAGCGCGATGGTTTTGAGTTTGATTCCCACTTGAGGGAATGAATTATTCTCTGCTCTAGAGTGATTTCATTCTATAAGAAAAAGAGTGGCGAAGAAGGTGTAGTCACCGCTCGATAAGCTATGTCCCAAAAGTTGTGCTGTGGGTTAGGGAACGAAACGATTCATACAGTATTTTTCTCTATTTACTTTGCAAATCGGAAAAGAACCAATTAAGTGTGTCCACTAATGTCTATTTGAATATAAAAATTAATCCCTAAAAATTTGACCCTGTTCAGATTTTATACATATTAAGCTACCATAGTTTTTATAAGATATAGCTGCATTTTAAAATGAAACTCCCAAACCAGATTAATCACATACATATAATCAGCTTCACGCTGTATCCCGCATACAGCAGGGTAGGGGTAGTGTTAAGACACTGACACACCGTTCCCCACTTTCTGTCGGATTCTGGAGGCATTGCGTGTTGAGTGGCAGAACTCAACGCCGCGCTTTGCCTCGACACCAGAGCGAAGGAATGGAAATATAAATTTAAGTCACATACGAGTACGTATATTTAGCTTCATACATTTTTGTTTACCCGATATTTTGAAACACAGTCTTTAGAAACTCGATCTCTTCGAGATCCTTGTTTTTTTACAATTTTCATACACGTTATGTCTACTCATGACCAAAGGGCACATCGAAATCCGTTCGAAATGTGGGGTTTCCAAAAATATATACAACTATTTTTATTTATTGCCTTTTTACCAGAGTGAGAAAATTAAAATAATTAATTCCGCTTAGCTGAAATCGATCCCATAATCGTCACGCTTCGAATTCCACAAAGTGATGATTCTTTAAATATATTATAACAGAATATAAAAACTTATTACGAACATAGACAAACATATACTCGTACACTATCTTACTATTAGTACTGAAGCCTACATACATCTCAATATATAAAAAATAAAATCCTTTGCATTTCAGTTTTGTAGTAATTATAACACTAATTAGGACACAGAATAGTTCTAAAGCTCATCAAACTGTCAGTCATGAACTAGAACAGGTCTCTGCGTACATAATGTGAATGTGATTAAAATGTGTTATACAGCATTGTATAGAAAAACTTTTTTGTGCAAGTTTGCTTTTATTAAGGCTTTATACATTTTTTTAATTTGACACTGAATAAAAACGCAACGGTTTATGGGTTCGATATCTACTCGGAAAAATTAACGATATATTTTCATTTCGTCGTTCTACCAGACCGACAAGACATATAGTCATTGAATCAACGGCCTAATTTTTGAGACACATAATGTCTCGTAAATATATTCAGGCAGAAAATAGAATGTCTTGTCATTGGGTTTCCTTTCACTACTCAGCTACAGGTATGCGAAATACAGCGAGATGTTGAAAAATAATATTTGCTAAGTAAGTTTATCTTTTTAAAATATAAAAAACTAATAAAGAAAACAAGTGAATCGTTAAGTGGATGACAGTAAATCTTCCTTCGGGCGAATGCTAAAATACTCTTTGACGTACTTATTGTTTTGACATACATATATATTTTTTTGATTTTAAGAAACTCAAGACAACTCACTTTCTTTTTCTCCCCTTTTCACTGAATTAGCGACTGTACGGTAATTGGCGGAACTTAAACTACATATTTTCATTATATTTTGTCCTTTTTAGAAGTTAGGTAGAGTCGGACCCACAACCATCACGTGTACTGACGTTGTACCACTGCCATACGACGAACTCTAATAAAAATATTCATACATGTATATTACCCAGAAAGCTTTCCAAAGTGCTTCCATTTGTGCTGACATAATTATGTTAAAATATTTTTAGTGGTTTTCAAATATAAAGCAAAAATGAGGCGCGTTATTGAGGTATATTTGTGGCCAGTCATGGCGCAGCAGCACAAAGTGTGACTGTAAAACCGACTGGTGGATCGAACCCACAGGTTCGATCCCCACTCGAGGAGATGAAATATTTACTTAAATTTATATTTCCATTTCTTCGCTCTGGTGTCGAGACAAAGCGCCGCGTTGAGTTCTGCCACTCAACACGCAATGCCTCCAGAATCCGGCAGAAAGTGGGGAACGGAGTGTCTTAACACTAGGTTCCCTCTGCCTACCCTACTTTGTGCGGGATACAACGTGAAGCATATTTTATTTTACCAAGAATAGGCCTCTATGGGACCCCCATGCTGATTACTGACCCAGAAGATTTCTTGCCATTCACATCAATCCTCTGAAATCTGTCAGCTAAATAAGAAGTCAGAAGATTTAGTGCACGTCCTCTTATGCCGTAGTGGTGTAGCTACATGACCAATATTGAGTGCTGCACACAATCAAAAGCTTTGGACAAATCATAGAACATGCAAGATGCAAGACCATCATGCGATCCCTCCCAAGTTTTGCAGTATACAGTTATTGAATATAGTTACGAGGTGAGGAGCAACAGCGTCTATTATGTAACTAATCAACTTAACAGAAATAACCCATAGATCTGACGTTTCCTTGATATCTAGGGACTTAAATGTCTTAATGATGTCCCTTGAATTGATTGATTTAAATTTAAAATCTACATTACATTTATGTACGCTCTCCTTAAGTAATGATTCAGCGACGGTTGTGGAGGATATAAGTTTATCGGTTGTTGAAACTGGAATATCAGCAAAGAATTTTTCAAATACACATGCAACTTCTTGATCTGAGCTGGTTAAACCTTTGTCAATTTTTAATTTAAATTCAAAGTTATGATTTCACTATTTATTATGTCCCATGTCATTTTAATTTTATCAAAACCCGCGCACCACCACCACCAAAAAAAAATTCTACTATTTTATAACTAAATGGGGTCAATGTGTTTGATTGAGAAATAAATAAAGGCACATAATCATAGTTACACTATTAACATATCTTATGATATGTTATTATCATATATCGAAGCCGTCATGGCACCGTCGTTGCCACGATGGTGTGGTGTGATGGTATACCATTACTTTATTAGTGAGTGACGCAAAGCGCAAATTATGACTATAGATCTGAAGAAGCTCGTCCATTGAAGATATGTGCTCTGCAATAATCTATGTGCACATCCAAATTTATTAGAAATGGTTTTTAATTTATCCTGTAATGTTAAAATTATCTTTATTATGTCACACACTTTCCGATGCGTAAGCTCATTACTATAAGGTACTGAAAGTGGGAATAAATCGAATTTTATATATTCACGGTGTCAATGCCAATACCACGTTGCAGAGGGTTAAAAAAATATGTTTTTGTACGTCGTTAGTATCTCAGAGTAAAATGTTTTAAATCCATTACACGCTATACGAAACTAAGCCTTAACGCACTGTTAAAAGGTTGGATTTTATTAAAATGATCTTATGTCACATGTCTATGTGTAATATTTTGATGAATTTCCGTTTATATTGGACTGTTGCTATATTTTTGAGCCATATTTGTATGTAATCTGTTATCTAGTATACGAGTATAGTTGATCGAAGATAAAAAGTAATCCAATTTAAATTAATTTTACTGGAGAAGTTCTAAAGACGTTTCTATCGTACTGTTGTCACAAGAAAAAGATATATGAATACTAATATTATAAAGCTTAAGAGTTTATTTGGCTCGAATCGAGATATTATTATTGTCTTCTTTTCCGCACATAGCAGGGCAGGCAGACAGAATCTAAGAACCAAGTATTAACTCTTTAAATTAAACACTCTGTTCCCATTAAGACATTTATGTTCCCCATCTTTCAACAAATTATTTATGAATTGCTCGTTCAATGGCGGAAATTAACGAAAATTAACGTTTTAATCCGTCGCCAGGGCGAGGAAATTAAAATATTACATATTTCATTTTCTTAAGTGGGACTCAAACCCACAAACATTGCACTTAAAGTTGTGAGTTTGTACCCCTGCACCACGGGCCACCGTGGTGCAGGGGTTGTCAATTGTAGTTTCCATTTATACGCTCCAGTGACACACATTACGGACTTATGTTCCCCCATTCAATATGCAATGTCTCGAATTAAAACGTATTAAGTCATTATCTATTGCTTTTTCTTTTATAAAGTATAAAAAATGTGTAAACATTTCCTTCTAACCACTATATTTTCTGTATCAAGCAATTGTGAGTATTCCCATAACTAGTAACATCGTTATTGGTTCTACGCTGATTCCTTCCTGAAAGCTCTTGCAGCTTTCCAACTTTTTCATCTTCGATTGTACAACTTTATCATTTCAAGTTGTAAGTTTAGTGCTTATAATGTGGAATTTTGTGTTTTTAAAATTACATAAGCCTGGAACCAATATACAGTTTGTTTTGAAAATATGAGACTTATATGTTTAAGGACATTCGTGGCGCGGGGGCATAAGCTCGACAGGTTGTTCGATTCGTTTCCCAGTTTCGTCTAAGTGAGAACGGAGTGTTTTAACACTAGGTTTTTAGGGTTTGTGTTATGTGCCGGATACAGCGTGAAGCTAATAAAAAAGTTTTATATTCAAGACACAGACAGGAAGAAATCTTTTGAACTTTTTATATTGAAAATATCATATAATATTAAACATCTTCATCACTAGTAATAACGTATCTAATAATAAAGTTAAATTTAACGATATTATTTCGATGACCGCATTCCCGATTATATAATATAAATATTATTCCCGAAATACACAAATAAATTTATTATTATGTATTATAATAAGAATGAGGCCAGTCGTGGCGCAGCGGCACGAGGTGAGACTGTAAAACCGACTGGTTGTGGGTTCGATTCCCACTCGAGGAGATGAAATATTTACTTAAATTTATATTTCCATTTCTTCGCTCTGGTGTCGAGGTTAAGCGTGGCGTTGAGTTCTGCCACTCAACACGCAATGCCTCCAGAATTCGGCAGAAAATGGGGAACGGAGTGTCTTAACACTAAGTTAGATAGAGATACAGTGTGAAGCTGATTTGTTTATTTTTATAATAAAAATATATTTACAAACTCTAAAAAAATATATATATTTATTTTAATTAATCAAAATATAGCTTTTCAGTTCAGCAATTCAAAATATTCGCTTGTAAATATAACAATAACATTACTTTACAATTTTTCTTTCATAATGGGTGCTGTAAAGCGAGTTATTAAAATAGTAATCGAAAGATACGAATTTAATACCAGGTGGAATACATTCTCAATTTGGCTCTCTCATTCCATATTGTATTGATTTTTAGTTGCAATACATACAAACTTAAGTGAAATATATTGGTATGAAAACAGTAATCGATTACTAGCGTTTTCACGGGGCTTCGCCCATATCGTCTGTAGGAAATACAGCTAAGAATTTCGTTATAACCCACTGTATGTTAAATGTATGACACTTTACACACAATGGATTACAACAAAACGATTAACCTGATGTAACATTGCCAATATAGCCTTCCTCAATAAATGGACTATTCAGCACAAAATTTAAATCCTAAGTAAAATAATAAAAGGTGAATGGTTTTTAAATTGTAGATTACTTTTTATCGTGAAAGTATTTATTGGTAAGTTTGTAAGAGAAAAGTATTATATTACTCATTGAGTTATTTCAAATAATATTTCAATAGATAAAATATAAGACGAATATTATATAAAATGTGCTATTAGACTTCCGAAACCTATCAAATTCAATTATCCTGATATATTAATACCATTTTAAGAATTATCCAGTCTTCTGAACAGGTACGTCATCATGTTTCAAGAAGCGTTGTAGAGTGTACGCTTAGATATTATAAATTTCTACAAGGCACAAGCCCAGCTTCTCAGGCTATGGAAGAAAATGTTGATAGAATTTCATTCTATTTCTTTTTTACCTGCACGTATCTCAAGTATATAGGTATTTTTTTATTTTTTCGATTTGGTAAATAGGCAAAGCGGTGCGTTGACTTCCGTCACTTAATACACTGTCTCTAAAATTCTGCCTTGTTTCGAAATCAAATGAATATTTTCATCAAATACGTTAAAACGATTTAAATTAAATTTTATTTGAGTCTTTGTGATTCAGGAGTGTTTTAATGAGATGTCAAAGATTATACCGTTGATGTTTTGATCTGACGGCTTCGTTGGACGAATTTGTAATCGTTAGTATATATATATACTTCAATAACCATTTTAATATATTTAACCTTTAAGAGCCACAATGAATTACAGAACCAACTAAGACTATAATAATATAAGTCTATAATGGGTGCAAGAACACCTTAGTTTTATAAATAATAAAATTATACATGATTTGTAAGAAATTGTGGACAACTTACTTTTAACAGTTAATTCGATTTCTCATACTAAATAAATATATATAGTAATTTGTTTATATGTTAAAAAAGAAACTCAGAAAAATAAATGCTGAAAATATGACTTAAACAGCTGACTATAAAAGAGGGCCATAACATTTCCTTTTTTGTAACAAAATAAAATCCAAATACAAATAAAAAAAAATCCGTATAGTACAATATGTTGTTCTTAACCTGGCTAACAAAACTTTTAGATTCACAGTAATTTTCAAATATTTTTTTTCTACTTCCAAACAGGGTTCTTTTACAGAGTGTTCTCGTAGAGATAAGACAGAAGTTCTTTTTAATTACTAATTAATACCTTATACCTAATGGTGAACCCGTAGATCCTGTCGATTCTACGGTATTTCTCGGTATCATCATAAACTGCAAATCACAGTGGGGACCCCATATATTGATGGATTGGCGAATAGACTTAGCTCTGCAGCTTTCGCGGTCAACAAAATTAGATCATTAACTGACGTAGAAACAGTTCGACTTTTACAATAGGATCCCAGTTACTTCCATAGTATTATGTCCTATGGGATTTTATTTTGGGGTAATGCAGCCGGTATTCAACCAATATTTGTCCTGCAGAAGCGAGCTATTCGTGCAATCTATAACTTAGGTCCTAAAGACTCCTTAAGGCAAAAGTTTAAAGAAATTAATATATTGGCAGTTGCATCTTAATATATTTTTGAAAATGTTATGTATGTTAAGAAAAACATTAATAATTTTACCAAAATTGGTGATGTTCATTATATGAACACTATAAATAGGGATAATCTTGGTGCACCTGTAACTCGGTTGCATCGAATCCGTAATTTTTTTATGGGACAATGTGTACGCTTTTACAACAGGATCCCAGAAAACGTCAGAGAATTTTCTATATCATGATTTAAAAAAATTGTGAACAGACGTTTGTGTGTTAAAGGTTACTACCAAATTAATGATTTTGTAAATGATAACACGCCTTGGGAATGAAATGCTCGCTCCAGTCTGTTTCAAAGGTATCATTGTCACAAATAATTAAATATGTATTTGTTTAAAATTGATTTTAAAAAAAATAGGTCCCGCTGAGTTTGTTGCGCCGGTTCTTCTTAGGTCTGAGGCATTAACTTTAGTGAACTGGTGGTAAATTATTTGACGTTCAAAAAATGAAACATGTAACTTATTATTTTGAATAAAATTTGAATTTGAATTTAGCTAAATAACTTAATACCTAATTAAACCAATCATCAAATGAGACGGGGATGCAACGCGCCCACTGAATCAGCTTGATATCCGGCCGTCTATCTAAGGATACAGACTAGCAACTGAACTGATTACTTCAGGTATAACTACGTGATCTCGCTGTTACAATAATATAAACAAAGGAAAATTCCAGCAACTGCATACTGGAATAAAATGATGCCTGCAGAAGTACCGCCTGAATTAGCCAATTTGACAAGCGTTGAAGAACGGTTTTTAAGTCGCATTACACCGTTTTTAAAGATTGGTGTATAGGGCAGGTCATTTTATTCGCAAAGAATGTCGTGGAAATAACTAAACAGCTACCACTGGCACCACATCAAGCTGGCTTAGTTTTGGTGGTGGAAAATCTCGAGGACCTTTCATGTCCTAAAGAAATCATCCTGGACATGCCAAGGCTGAATCGACCATTGTCTTGGTTAATATTTATTAATTATCTTTACGAAGATGTTCAGGTGCATTTTGAAACTATCTTAAAGATACCTCAATTAGTCCAAATGGGTTATAATTCTATTTCAGAACAGATTGCTATTGCTTCAGAAACATCCTCAAAACATTATGTCACTTTAAATGACAACAAGGCAATATGACGATCATTTAATCTCATAGCATACGGTTTAATTTATCTCGAGGTAAGCAATGCACTGGAATGGCGGCAGTTGCTTGTGTAGCATACACTGTATTAGACTCGAACAAATGGTCCGAAAGCGATATCGATTATATTGCAATCATTGGTGATAAATATTCCAATGACTATATTACTGCTAGAGATAATCCTATGTCAAATCCTATGTCAAAGTGAACCCTGAGTACCTTGCTGTAACAGATCTTTGTCCAAGACTTATATTCAATAGAGAAAATTTATTGATCACGATACTCGAAAAAGCTAATTATAATGGCCAAATGGCCATCAGATGGCTATGAAATCCTTCAGAAACGTTTGTGATGGATTCCCTAACTTAAAAAATGCATTATTAAGTTTTTTCAGAGAATATTCAGAGAAATGGAATTCGGCATCTTGATTGGAGTTCATTGCAAAACTTTGGGTGACAATCAAACTTACTTTTTGTTTGATTCGCATAAATGGCACCGCATGTTGCATGCGATTAGTAATCTGGACGATTTTCATGCCTTTTTGCGTCACAACTTATTTGTGTCACCAAATAAAAAAACTACAAAAAAACTTTCGGGATAATCTTAACATATTCTCGTTAACATCATTAGTTATAGTTCGAGACATCCTAAATATAAATATGAATAGCTCTTCAACAGATAATATAGTGAGATTGGCCGCCATCACAAGGAAAACTTCACCACCCTTATGTTTGGAGCGTGAACACCGTATAGAGGAATTGTATTGGTATTTTCTTTTCCCAAATGGCAGAAATGGCTTTGGTGAGGAAAGGGACAATACGTGTACCTCCCTTGACTACTTCCAAAATCGAGTGATGAGTGTTGACAAAAGGTTCAACAACAAAGATTATCTTTTCTATGCTTTATGCATTGTTGAATACTATCGTGCTAAGTCAGGTGTATCCGTATCATGTAGAACGCGTCAAGGTAATGGAGTGCAAACACCACAGGGACTTATGGATAATATGCATCTCACGATGAAAAACATTCGAAGATCGGCATCATTTTGGTAGTCATGTTGCTCTGTATCAGTTGCAATATATAGAGGTTAGCACTTTAGGGCCTCCCTCATGGTTTTTAACATTTTCCTGTAATGATTTGACTTGGTCAGATATGATAAAAGCCTTGCTAATCGCCGATGGAGGTAACATTGGTAATCAAATTTACAATTAATACGTAGTAATTTACAGTGTACTTATTACGTAGAGGCTATTGTGGCCGGTAGAGTATACAGATAGCAGAACAATGACTGACAGTAAGCGGTGCATAACGAATATTGAGCGAAAAGCGTTTGAACAAAATAGAGTGAAGATTGAGGAAAAAATGTTATTGGGAAAACTTATCAAGATGAAATTGTCAAAGCGAAAGTGAAGTACTCTTGGTTATTTTTGCCATTCTCACATAATACTAGATATTTTGAACCGCTACCGATGCGATTTGCGTGTTGCGATTTCAAGTACCTGCCTCATTTTTCGTCCTCCACAATTATAAGTAATTGTGTCAACACTCACGTTTTAGAGTTTTGACACCAACCCGGTCTGTGACACCGGCGTCACTAAATACGTAAGTAATTGTTGTACTTTGAATAATTTATTCAAAGTTGAATTAGTATTTTCTTTTTTTAATTTATAAAATTAGCAATAGTACGTGCTCCTTTAGTTGTTATTTTACTAAAGTATGACTCTATAAGTCAATTAATAAATCCGCTCTTTGTATATTTTTTTTATATTTTATAAAATATGTAATAAATTCTTATATATTGATTAAGAATATGTTACAGAAACGGACAGCGTCGATTTGAAGAGCTTCCACGAGCTGCTATACTATCTGATGAAGATTTGTCACGTATGAGTATCGTCAAATAGCGAGCGTGAAAGGAAAGTAGAACCGGCATATCCCGTAACCAGTTCAAATGTCCGACAGCGAAAAGGCGTTGAGTGACCGAGAATACACAGGTCTTCTTTTCATTTGGGAAGGGACAATTCTCCCAAATGTATTAAAGAAACCCATAGTTTATCCGGTCATACTAGAAGCTCCAATATTATAAAACAGTTACCGTTAGTGAAACTAATTGAGTCTCATAAAAGATAACGACAGATACTGTTGAAATTTTTTGACATTTAAAAAGTTTTATTAGTAAAGAAAAACAGTTGAACTCACTTAGAGTGAAGAGACTAAGACTTTCGAAAAGTTTGAAGAAAAAATAGAACATCAAATATACTTGTTATTTTATACAAATATCTGTGCCTTGAGCACGTAGTTTCTTATTGTATGTAGTATTTGTACGGTACGAGAAGAGTAGTTTTAAAGAGAGTGTGTGCTTTTTTATGTTAGGATATGTATTTTTGTTTATTTTTCAAGAATTCCTAATGCTTGCTATTAGATTAGATTGCTATTAGTTTCTTAAAAATTCTAAGATATAAAAAAACGTGTTGATTTTAGTGTCCTAAGTATCATTGTATAACAATAATAACGAGATGTGATTTACCAAATACTTATGTTTTATTAATCTATATATGTAGGATTAAAATAAAATTATATTAACATAGCCTAACTAATTAGTATATAGCAAAGTGTTAGGTCAAAAATCCCGGTTCATAATACCGGCGTCAACAAAGATGTAAATCAAATTAACGTCATCAATAGCGGGTTAAGAATGTAACAAAGCATTTCTCCTGGAATATACATTTGAAACGCAAATAATAATTGATATTATAAATATATTAAATCTTGCAAAGGCGTCACGTAGAAATCTGTCTTTATAATATAATTATGCAAATTACTTGTACCTGCCTCTACTTCAGGATTAAATAAAATTGACACTTCCAAAGTGTTTGTCTCTCCAATCTTATATTGGCATGAATCTCGGCACCAGAGCGGAGAAATGAAAATATTAATTTAAATATATGAGGCCAGTCGTGGCGCAGCGGCACAAAGTGTGACTGTAAAACCGACTGGTTGTGGGTTCGATCCCCACTCGAGGATGAAACATTTCCATTTCTTCGCTCTGGTATCGAGGCAAAGCGCGGCGTTCAGTTCTGCCCCTTAACACGCAATGCCTCCAGAATTCGGCAGAAAGCGGGGAACGGATTGTCTTTCACTAGGTTCCCTCTGCCTACCGTGCTGTGTGCGGGATACAGCGTGAAACTGTTTTTTTTTTATTTTTATATATTTTATTTCTTCAAGTGGTGGTATCTATCGTAGGTGTATAAAATTCATTTTGTTAGTTACTCAGTAGTAACTGAGAAATGAGACACAGCCTCTCGTCTTTTTTTTTCGGTCATTAGAGTAAAAAAGTTAGAATTTGAAATTACTGAGAGAGGATTTTACAACAAAAAAATTCCACACCGACAAAGTAGTAAAATTTCTTAATTTTACTTGCAATATATTAGAAGTGAATAGAGATAAAATATAGAAAACATAATATACATATACCTTTCTATTATCATAATAAAAATAGTATTGCCAGTCTTACAGGTCCTACCTACTTAATGGTATTTAAGGTAGACTCGGCAAATTAGTGTTAAGACACGTCATTTCCAATTTTCGGCCTCAATTTTTGGTATTGTGGCTTTAGTCTCCACTAAACTAACTTTTTTCCTTTTTACAAAAGCGAAAAAAATGTAATCCACAACCGTTGTGCCGCTGAGTGACAAACATCTGAATAAAATGTTACAAGCCTATAACAGTTTTTAGCACGAATATTATCTATATTTTTTTTTTATGGAAAAGGACAAGGCAAACGAGCGTNTATAATACATAACGTTTCATTATAATTATTAAATTATTTTTAATAAATATATTTTATATCTGAGTATTTTACCTACGGTATATTACGTCACTTCAATATTACTTGTGAACGGAACGCGTAATTAAAGAACTGAACTGAACTATTATTTATAAGATTGTATTTATCTTAAGCTATAATTAAATTATATTTATAATATTTTTTTATAAATATTTTTTTTTAATTAATTATATTATTTACCAACACAATTTAGTTGTGGTATGGATCGTTACACAGTCACTCGAAACATTGAGGCCCAATATACTGATACTGGGCGCGGCTGTAAGGGGAATGTTCTGAAAGACTAGTGATACGATAAATGGGATTTTTTTTGTGGTTAACGCACAAATTTGTGTCTTCAGGGGGTTAAACTGAACTAGATTCCTTTCTCCCCATGAGGAGACATTGATGAGGGATGCCTCAACAGAAGACACAAGTTTATTTCGGCACTGTTCGGCGTTTTCCCGAGAAAGACTTGCTCGGCCGGAGTAAACAGCGTCCACCGTGCTATCATCTGCATAGCAATGAATGCTAGAATCCTCTAACATGTCATTGATATGCAGAAGAAACAGCGTAGGGGACAGCACGCAGCCTTGGGGAACGCCAGCGTTCACGGGCATATGTTTAGAGCAAAAACCGTCGACAGCGACCTTGATGCTGCGCCCAGTGAGAAAGCTGGCGATCCACTTGCATAAATTCTCGGGAAGCCCATAGGATGGAAGTTTAGCCAGGAGCGCCTCATGCCACACTCGATCAAAGGCCTTCGCCATGTCCAAACTAACTGCCAGGCCCTCTCCCTTGCTTTCAATAGCCGCAGCCCAGCGATGGGTAAGGTAAACTAGAAGATCACCGGTTGAGCGACCATGGCGGAAGCCATATTGTCGGTCATTAATCAATCGGTGATCCTCTAGATAAACCAAGAGCTGGCTATTGATAATGCTCTCCATGACTTTTGAGAGCAGGGAGGTGATAGCAATAGGCCTGTAGTTAGATGGATCGGAACCATCGCCTTTCTTTGGGATCGGGTGGATAAGAGCGCTCTTCCATGAGTCTGGGACAACGCCGACTGAGTAAGAGTGCCGAAACAAACGCGTTAGCACCGGTGTCAGCTCAGGAGCACAGGAACGGAGCACTAAGGGTGAGATGCCATCTGGGCCGCTCGACTTGTGGATGTCCAAAGAGGACAGAGCTCGCCTAACAGCTTTTTGGTTAAACTTAACCTCAGGCATTGAGCTCTGGCACCGCGGGATGGTCGGCGGCGTTGTTCCTTGGTCATCCAAAGTCGAGTTTGAGGCAAAGAGAGCGCCCAGGAGATCGGCTTTCTCTTTTGCCGTGTGGACCAAGATGTCATTTCCCGTGCGTAATGGCGGAAGCGAAGGCTGGCTAAAGTTGCCAAGTGCCGCCTTTGAGAGCGCCCAGAACTGATGAGTTCCGGACGGGTAGCTCTCAAGCTTCTCGCCAATTTTGGCGATATGCTCGGACCTTGCTCTGGCAATTTGCCGCTTAAAGAACCTAGAGGCTCGGTTATACTTCCTTTTTGAGGTTTTCACCTCCGGATCCTTAGTAACCAGTGCCTCAGCCCAGATTTGATATGCCTCGCGTTTGCTAGAGGCAGCAAGCTTGCAAGACGTAGCAAACCAAGGCTGTGACTTGCCACCGATTGGCACTACAGTGCTAGGAATATAAAGTTCCATGCCCTGCAGAACCACGTCGGCAACAGCAGCGGCACAGGTACTAGGATCATCAGAAGAGAAGCAAACCGGCCCCCAAGGATAAGATGAGTAAAATGTGCGCATCCCATCCCAATCTGCTGACTTGTAGTGCCAGACGCGACGAGTTGCGGGTGATCTGCAGCTACCGCGCTTAATGGGCACGACACTCCGTACCAGGCAGTGGTCAGAAGACCCCAAAGGGGCATCGACGACAACCTGGTACTGTTCCGGATGTGAAGTCAGCAGAAGGTCCAATAAAGAGGCATTGTGGTTGTCCATGTCCGGGAGTCGCGTAGGCGACTCAACCAATTGGGACAATCCGTTCACCATAGCAAGGTCAAATGCAGCCCTCCCCGCGTGATATACTAACTATGTTGCAATAGCGACGTTGTATTTAAAATATCAATACATTTTTATTTGGCAATAAAATATTTCCGAAGCCGTCTGTGAATATATCTGTATGAGCAATGTAAAGTCATCGTATATATTGTGTGGTCTTGTATATTTGCTCGGAGGGAACATTAACGCTATAACCAGGACATAAATAAAATACAATATTGGAATAAAATATTATTTCAAATTATTCTTTTATGATAAACTAGCGGGTGCCTGCGACTTCGTTCGCGTGGTCTTTATGAAAAGGATATTCACTTTTGAATCAAGGTGGAGAACATTTCTTAAAATACAAGCCCAATGGTAAAGTAACGTTTACAAAATATCTTCATAAATATCATTTGAGGTTTTTTCTTCTGGAGCCTATATATGTATATATAGACCGAAAGCTTTGCTGAAACTCAAGAAAGCAACATATAGTTGGCCGTGAAAAAATAGCCGGTTCTCAGGTCACCAGCGGGTTTAAGCGTCTGCTTCAGTGACTTGTTTATTGTCATAGCGAAGCATGAAGATACAGAGAACTGTGTGTGATTAAAGCTTCACTTCACTACGTTAATAATGGTATTTGTAAGTGACTACAAAATACATAGATTTTGTGGAGATCATAGTCGAAAAATATTTATTTCCTCAGATTGGATTTTTTAAATTCGTAAAAACTTTTGAATGGAATGTCCGATTTTAGTAATTAAAAGAGTAAACTGGAAGTATTGATACAGTCTCGGATACAAAATTATTTATTTGGATGAGCATACGAGTAGATATGGATAACATGCTTTGATTATAGTCGGCACTTGTATCTTATATTATGCTGTAAAAAAGTTAAATAGTAGAACATATAGTATCGAGAAGTTTTTTTAGATATGGATATGTTTTTTAATTTTATAAAACCTTTTTTTGTTCTATCTTCAACAGTTTCTGCAGCGCATGCGATCATAGACATTTTATCCTCACTTTTTTACACCTTTTGTTACATTATGGAAATGTTAGTAGGAGTCCCTTAATTTTTCTATAAATAAATATAGCCTATGTTACTCAGTAATAATGTAAAATTCTAATGGTGAAACATAAACATAAACACAAACACACACACACACGCGCACAAATCTTTCCTCTTTATATAATAGTATAGATATAGATATGGAAGTATAGATATAGATATATAGATCCAAATACGTATGTGTTTCTGTCTAATTAAATAAAACAGCTTTTAAAGCTTAAAAGCTCAAAAAATAGCGCTATTTTTAAGCTTTTAAAGCTTAAAAATAGCGCTATTTTGGACTCAATCTCTATACGAATAAGGTTCTCAATAAAATGTTTTACATATCATCGAGTTAAGCATAAACGGTTCAGACACTTGTCATGCCATTAGAGGGAATTAACAAATTCAAATTCAATTCAAATTCAAAATATTCTTTATTCAAATAAACTTTTATAAGCACTTTTGAATCGTCGAATGAACATATAACAAAAAATAAAAAGCTACCACCGGTTCGGAAGGCAGTTCTGCTGAGAAGAGCCGGCAAGAAACTCAACAGTTGCTCTTTTCAAAGTCAATGGTATAATATATAATTTTATTACATTAACTGGCAGCTATCCTGCATCACATTCAATTGACATCAATTCCATACATGTTTATCCTCTAAATATTCTTGAACAGTGTAATAAGCTTTACTTGTTAGTATTTTTTTTAAAGCTACTTTAAATTGTGGTAGTGGCAAACTTAGAATACACTGCGGAAGTTTATTATATACACGTATACTCAGACCCATAAAAGATTNATATAATTTTTTCAAATATTTTACTTAAAGATGGCAAAATAGAAATCGGCCTGTAATTTCCGGAGTCAGATCTATCTCCACTTTTATAAAGCGGCACTATTTTGCTATATTTCATTAAGTCAGGAAAAATACCGGATTCTACACAATTGTTAAAAATTAAAGCAAGATAAGGCGCAATATTAGGTATAATTATATTAAGAACTTTAACAGACATGCCCCATAAGTCACCAGTTTTCTTTAAATTAAGGCTTTTAAAAGTTTTGACAATTTCTTCTGGTGACACAGTCTTAAACACAAAATTTTGTCTACAACTAGTTACATGGTTTTTTAGTATTAATACTGCTTCCGAAGGAGATGATGGCAGTGAACGTGTAACTGCAGTAGGTATTTCGGAAAAGAAATTTTGGAAAGTATTTGCCACTTCTAAATCTGAATTTAAAATTACACTATTTACTTTTAATTTAATAGGTTCACTGACAGCTCTAGATCTCCCAGTTACAGTCGTAATAGCATCCCATGTAGCTTTAATTTTATTACTAGATTTCAAAATTTTTTCCCTTATATATATAGACTTAGCCTGGATACATACTTTTTTAAATATTTTTGAATAATTTCTAATTTTCAACAAGAACGCCGGATCCTGATTCCATTGCCTCATATTATATAATTCGTATAAATTGTTTCTGCTTCGGTATATACCAATAGTTGCCCAGTCGCTAAAAGTTAACTTCGAGTTTTTATATATTTATTATAACAGTCTCGTATAACAGCCTATTAAGTCTAGTGACGTGTTTATATTATTGTTAAAGTTAATGGGACCTGGGTTCGATACCCGACTAATATAAAATAGTGAAAGTTTTTTGAAAGAAATATTATACAAGTTTCCGTGTAACGTCAGGCAACTGATATGATTATTCAGTTTTAAATAATGAAATGTCTCGTAATTTCTTTATTCGGAAGGTAATTTTGACTTTTAGTAGTTTTTTTGGTGTTTCTTCTGAATGAAAGTTGATACGTTTGTATTAAAAGATAATAATATTACGTGCTTTATCCCGGATATAGAACACGCTTTAGCCCTAGCTGCGGTAGTCAAGAGAACAGCAAACAGCATAATAGACAGAGGGATCCTAGTGCTAAGACACTCCAATTCCCACTTTCTGCTGAATTTTCGAGGTGCCTGTTGAGTGGCGAAACTTAACGCCACGCTTTGCTTTGTTACCAGAGCGAGAATATGAAAATATTAATAAATAATTATTCATTCCCCCGAGTGGGAATCTACCCACGACCTTCGCATTTACAATCACATACTTTTGAAACTGCGTCACGATGACCTCTAAACCTCTTCAAATTCTAATTAAAAAATGTATGCCACTTTAGCCTCGTCCACGACATCAATTTCTTATTTATACTAGAACCTATGTTACACTGTACTTACGTGAGTAGGTAGAAAAAGTCTAATAAATCATCTCCTTCGTCAAAAGTCCGTACTTTTCGTTAATTTGTTTATTAGATCCAAAATGTGATTTGGCCAAACTATTAAAAATACTAAACTGGAAAACTTTTATCAAATTCTTAAAATATATTTTTAATCTCTATATATAATAAAATAGTAAAAATATTTTATCTGTACATAGTTAATGTAGTTTTGACTGAAATGGATATAGGGACACTTAAATAGAATAATAGAAAGCAATAAGATTTATTTTGAATTTCTTGTCTGTCTGTCTGTCTGTCTGTCCATTTGTATGGTCACATTTTCTCTGAAAGTACTAGACCGATTTACTTAGAAGTTTCTAATTGTTTCCAATTGCTTTGTTTTAACTCAACTTAACATATAAATTTGTTTTTATTTGTTTCATCAAAATCGGTTCATTAAAAAAAAAGTTATCGGCATTATATATTTGAATGAACTCAAGGCATTAGTTTGCCTGCGAATGTCATATAGCAATCGCGCGGGTAAGATTCTTGGCTAAAGAATAACATTCGAAACGTCTTAGTTATATGACTGATAAAAATATATATTTTTTAAGCACTATTGTTCAAGCACCATTATTCAAGTACAAACAATAAAGTAAACAAAATTGAATTGTTAGTGAAGGTTACCTTCATAAATAATAACAGTTAAGTTAAGTCGTAATTAATTCAACACAGAAATAAAGACCGATTTGACCTTCAAAGAAATATTAAGTAAATATATAGATTCTTCGGTTCGTTCGTTCGTGTGAAATAAATCTATATAAAAATGCCTAAAACCAGCCTTTCTACGTGTACTCTGTAGTAACTACATATTTACCAATTGTACATTTAGCCAATAATATTATAAGAAATAATTAGCTTTATGTATATTTTTATAAATATCAAATATCGTACATTGGTCGTATTTTTTAATTCAAAACAATCAAAAGTCCTTATAGACTTTACGATAATGTATTAAAAAAATCATATTAGAAGTCACTTCTGTTTATTAGATCAATAATCATGTGGCTTAAGCGAGCGAAGCCGCGGGCGGGCCGCTAGTGAACAAAATATAGTATATGTTATGTATGAATACTGAAGTATGTAAATGGTTTAATGATTTTTATAAACTTGTTACCTTTTATGCATATCATTCATCTCCATTAAAAAGTATTTTGCTCGTCAGCCAATATTTAGGACATAGAGCTGTTCGTGTTATAACAAATTTATTTAAACTATTATTTTTTGCATTTGAAAAACGAAATCATTACAGTTCATACAGAAAGGTTTTTTGATTTGAATAGACCAGATTCGTTAAGGAAAAATTTAAACTCGTATTTTTGTAACAGCTTTACTCTTTATTCAGCATATAGCAATGTAGTCAGAAATAAATTACTTTCAAAACTATCTGCTTGTTGACAAGACACTGTGTGTTGAGTGACGCCAAAGAGAGCAGACAAAGATGATAACAATATCGAACTTCGAAATGACATCCATGAAATAGACTAAAGAGCTTTATGCGAAATCCATTCGTTTTTATTTTTAGGATTTCGTACATTTTAAGTAAGGAAGAAACCCTTATAATATCACTTTGCTGTCCGTCTGTTAGGAGTCTTTATCTCGGAAACGCTTGGAGATATTGAGTTCAAACCATACATTCAGATCTACGATCCTATGATTTTCTTTAAAAGAAGAATCAAAAAATTAATAGGGTACTTCTGGTTGACCTAGAATTATAAAATTTGGCTGCTAGCATCTACAGGTAGAATTAGTTAAGGAAAAAAATCTGAAAACTATATATTTGTGGTTAAATCTTAAAAAATAATAGCCTTAAAAGATGGGGAAAATTTTATATTAAAGCCGCTACTTTAAGTGAGGTATTAGATAAAATGGCCCTGGCTAAGTTTAAGCTTGAATTTTAGAAAAACCTCGAAACCCAATTTTTGTACGGAACCCTCGGCGGGCGAGATCGACTCGCGCTTGCCTGTTTGTTTTTCCATTTTTAATGTGAAGTCAACACTTAAAATTTAAGTTTAAATTTAATTAAGAAAAATATATTTTTTAAGAAAACATAAAAAAAATTATGTAGCAGGATTGGAACTCGCGCCTTTTTGGAAAGCATCCAAGCGCTCTGACCAACTACGACATGCGTTCTCATCGAGCTACGTCGAAATTCTTATATGTTTGTTACAACTTATTTTTTTAGTTGTTTGTTGCTAGCATTTTTGTGAGAGATTATTATAAATTTTTACTACTCAAAGAAGAGTATCTCCAATGCCTATAAATACAGGCATTTGAGATCGCATCACATTAGCGAGAAATGTGTTTGGAAGCTGATTTTCAGATGTGATAATGTCCACAAATACGAAGTAGCCCTGTGGAGTTAGTTCTGCATTAATTAAATTAGATCGGATTTATTTTGAAAATTCGTGCCGAATTGACCGGAACTTTTAAAAGCCTTGCGCTTAACTCTATCAGCCATTGAAGGCTTAAATTAAATATTAAGTTAAATATTTAATACATGCCTTTTGTTTCATTCATAAATATGTTACAATGTCTATTAGTAAGTATTAAAATAGTCACTACCTAAATACAAAATTCTTTGACGAGGCTCTTTTTATATATTTAATTGTAGAAGGCTCTAGGGGCATCTAGCCTTGGATAGGTGTTCCTTTAAATTTTTAGAAAAAGAAATACAATAAATCCTCGATATGTGATCTACTGGCACGCCCGGAACGCCATAATCAAACCATGTTCCAATCTATCAACATAATTAAAATAAAGTGTAAACCATTGCTGCTTATAAGATACAATACAATTAATATTTATATTTAAAATTAAGAAGCATTTTTATCGTCTGGTGATAGTGTATTCGCTCATAACAGCGAAAAAATATTTTAAAAGAGTGGGGGCGCATGTTGAATGTATTTAAAAAACGTATTCACAATTTTTTATTTTTGTAAATTTGATTTTTAGAGAGAGAGAGAGAGAGAGAGTTTGGCGTCTATCCCATCAGAAGAGTCTTGATCTAGGTTCCCTCCCTCTGCCTACCACGCTATGTGCGGGATACAGCGTGAAGCTATTAAAAAACCCTATTTTTTCGTTTAGTATAGATAAAAGCCTAGTGTGTAAACACTCCGTTCTCCACTTATTCAACATTTAAATTATTAAATGACCTAGTGCGCAACCAAACGCTGGTAAATGAATTAAAGTTCGTACAAAAAATTGAAGTTCGTACGATAATGAACAACGTTGATTGGCTTTTCTGTTGATTTTCCAGCTGAGGCGGTCTAAATATATGGACCTTACTTTGAAAGTCTCAAAAATTAATTTAGTCTGTGCTCTACAAAACTAGGATATTTAGGTAGTGCAAGTTTGATTCCCCCTTAAATATGTTATATTAGTCTATTCTATTACACAATTGAGAAATCATTGACTTCGGATTTTCTTGTGATTACTACTACTACTATATATTATATAGAACCGTTAGTAAAACACAAATAGTAAATAAGTAATATCTATAAACAATTTTAGTATTTCAAAGGCAATAACGTCGCTGGAAACGTGACTCTCATCAAAGACATTCGACGCCTAGTCTGCCCTCGATTGTATAATATTGTAACTAAAATATAGTTAGCTGTTTTTCTTTATCGCTTAAGTCCTCATCCTAATAATATTATAAATATTAAAGTTTGTGATGATGGATGTTTATTCCACTTTCACGAAAAAATTGCTAAACGGATTTAGTTGAAACTTTACTCGCCTAGGATACGGGAATTTTATCTTTTTTTGAGTGGGTGCCAAAAATACAATACTTATTATGAAAACGTATATAAATTTGAACGTAGCCAGAGTTGAACCCGCGCCTCTTTGGAAACCGCCCGTCGCCAAAAATATAAATTTAAAAAAATCAAGGTGATTTTTTCCAAATTTCCAAGGGAGTAAAATAGGAGTTGACATTTTAATGATAAAAAAATATGAAAATAAATAAATAAAGCAGCTTCGCTTCGCTGTATCCTGCACACACGAGGGTAGGCAGAGGGAACCTAGTGTTAAGACACTCTGTTCCCCACTTTCTGCCGAATTCTGGAGCAATTGCGTGTTGAGTGGCAGAACTTAACGCCGCGCTTTGCCTCAACACCAGAGCGAAGAAATGGAAACATAAATGTAAGTAAATATTTCATCTCCTCGAGTGGGGATCGAACCCACAATCAGTAGCATTTACAGTAACACTTTGTACCCCTGCGCTACAACTGGCCTTTATAAATTGAAAACCACGAACACAACTGCGAGCGAAACGCGAGTAAATAAGATTAAATGAATACGTACTGAAACTGTTAATAAATAAATTATTTTTAAATTATACACCACGTATATATAGCTAGCGGCTATGAAACCAATGCTGATGAAGTGGGTCAACCGACTTCGTTCTCATTCAAGCCCTAAGCGTTGCGTTAATATAGAATACGGCATTCGATTGCTATAAGAATTGTGTAGAGAAATATTCTGCGCTCCACAAAGTAACTACAATGACATATTTTCTATGACATTAGTTCAATAGAAGCTTTTAATTGAAATTGCACGGTGGATGTTCGTCTTGATAATTGATAGCTCGCTTCTTTTATGATCAAGAATAAAAGAGATAAATCAGCTTCACGCTGTTTGCCGTATATAGCAGGGTAGGCAGAGGGTATGAGAACACTCCGTGCCCAACTTATTCGAAGCGTTGCATGTTGTGTGTGTGTGGTGAAACACAACGCTAGGTTTTTGTTTTAGTGCCAGAACGAATAAATGAAAATGTATCAGCTTCACGCTGTATCCCGCACACAGCAGGGTAGGCAGAGGGAACCTAGTGTTAAGACACTCCCGTTCCCCACTTTCTGCCGAGTTCTGGAGGCATTGCGTGTTGAGTGGTAGAACTCAAGGCCACGCTTAACCTCGATACCAGAGCGAAAAAATGGAAATATAAATTTAAGTAAATATGAATATGAAAATGTAAATAAATAATAATTCACTCCCCGAAGCGGGCATCGATCTCATAGGCATCGCGTTACAGTTACAATCTTGTGCCCCTGCGCCACGGCGGCCTCTCAAGTTCAAGAGACTTTTATAAAAGCAGCTTTACGCTTTTCACGTGGATTAATCGCGTACATAATGACAATATCCATGTCAGTCTACCTGTGACCATGGACTATATGCAAAGTGTTCTAAGCGTCGGCATTCTATTACTGAATAAAACTAAATATAGGTGTTTAATCCTGTTTAATTTTCATGTAAAATGTGTAAGAACTACGTGAAAATCACAGATCTTGTTAAGTATATACCTTAATAATGGTCACCTTAATAATGGAAAAGATCTAAATTCAAATTCAAAAATGTTTATTACCGTTTTATTACTATAATAATATACAATTTAAATAACAAATAAAAACAAATTAAATAAAACTTGGTCAAGTTCGACTTAGACTCGCCCTCCAAGGATTCAGGATTTGAATCAAGGTTGAAATTTGAACACCTTGTACAACTTATAAATGTCTCTTAAATTTGCGAGCGTATCCAATTATTTTGTATAAAATGAATTGAAAATATAAGTTTGTAGTTCATTTCATAGAAAATGATTGCATACGGACTTTTTACATTATTTTTATTGTATTTAGTAAGTAAGACCTTTGATTTTCACGATTATTACACATTTAAATGAAAGTATTTAACGGGATCAATGGTATATATTTGGTATTATACACTTTTTCCACATGTATCATTTTTTTTTGAAAGAGGTTCGGTTCGGTTCTTTCATAATGGCGTTTCGAGCGTGCCAGTTGAGCACATATCACTTTGCCAACGTCACGTTGTACGGAGAGGACACGAAGGAGGTTGTACGCGTTTCATAGAGTAGACTGAGGTGGCATTCGTCTGTCAGTTGGTATAATTATTGCATCAAACTACCGCCAACCATTTCTTAATTGCCTCGCGTACTGCCTTGGGTTCCTCCAGAATGAGCTGACTATGTCTTGCTCTCTGGTATGGTGGGTTTGAGACTTCAGATTTTATGAGTGGGTCCCAGGTGTTAGAAAAGTTTATTGAAATTAGCATGTCCGTACCAATTTGAGGATTCATTCCTCAACGGTCAACGGGAAATGCACCTTATGAAAATTGACAAACTATTCATTATAACAAGTTCGCGTGGATATGCATTCATGTTGTATGAAATGAACTACAAATATAAGTTTGTAATGTTTTTTGCAATGATGGAATTCCCATAAATTCTCTATTCTCTTTATTTGTATTGGAAGTTCTAGCTTCGTGTCAAATTTTATTATTGTAGGTCCACGGGAAGTATCCTCTAGATGTTGATTGCACGGCGATTTTCATATAAAATGCAAAATGCTAAATTGTTGCATAAGTCATCATATCTTTTGATTGCATTCACTTAGAATTTTGATTTTCCCTATGATTCAAGGGACGTAGATCAAAATTTTTTGATAATCATTTCAGTTTGACAGACAAAAGGGTTCCATTTTTACCTTTTGAGGTACGGATCCTAAAAAACAAGTTAAATATATTAATGCATGCGGAAATACTCTTTACAAATTTTGATATTGTCTCTTGAAATATCATAAAGTTGGAGTTACAACTTAAATATATGCAAATTTAGATTTTTATCCTACATATACCTTAGTCGATGTAAACCTCAAAGGTTACCCAATTTACCTCTCGACATGACAGCCTGTCGAACACGTACCGCGCACGTAACGCTGCTAGATTATACTGGATCGTAGAGACCTTGCTCACGCTTGTAAGACATTGAACACGAGATTACGTAAAGCTGATGCTTTTCTATGAAATCTGTGTAAAAAGCTAAATAAATAGTGAACTTCTGTATAAAATTTTTGTATTTTAGTAGGATTTATGTTTTTATTTTACAGGTTCAAAATACAGAATATTTTGTAAGGTATAACTTAAAAATAAGTTCTTCATTTATAAACACACATTTATTTATAGTTTTGGCTCTAATCTCTATAATTTTAATGAATTATTTAATTCCATTAATTTTAAGCAGATTAATAAAAACGTGTTTAAATTAAACTGCGTGACATGTGTATATTATTCGTTTTCGGGCTAAAGTTTCGATTTGCTTGGAATATATAAATGTTTTTTTTTTTATTTCGAATGTTTGAGGCCAGTCATGGCGCTGGGCCACAAGCGTGTGACTGTTATCGTGACAGGTTGTAGGTTTGATTTTCACTCCAGGAAATTAAATACTTAATATTTTCATTTCATAGCTCCGGTGCAGAGACAAGCGCGGCGTTGAGTTTCGCCACTCAACACGCAATGGCTCCAGAAGTCGTCGGGAACTGGGGAGCGTAGTAACTGAACACTATGCTCTTTGCTACATAGAGGATACAGTGTGAATCTGAAAAAAAATGTTTGTCATTCGCCCAGTCCCCCGCTTTCCGTCCTAGCTATTGTGTATTGTGATAGCTCTCTATCTTCTCTCAAATGGGAACGAACCCAAAATTATTGCCTTTACATTGAGATTATAATATTTTAACATTTTTAAAGTGTTATCCCACACTTAGGAAAGAAAAATACTTAAAAAGAAAACATAAAAATTTGAACGTAGCTAGCGTAGTTTTGAACCCGTGCCTTTTTGGAAACCGTCCAAGCGCTCTAACCAACTAAGCCATACGTTCTCCTCGAGCTACGTAGAAATTCTTATACGCTTTTTTATTATTTTTTTTTAGTGCGAAATACATTTGTATTAGTTTTACAGTTTTCTCGTATTAGTAACAGTCATTGTGGGTTCGATTCTCGGTAACGAATTATATTTACTTTACCCCTCTGGTATCAATACTACTCTACTAAACGACAAATAATTTCTTTAGAACATTATTAAATTTAATTTTATAAAAAAATGGTAAAATCAATATTTGATACTGTAACTAATGACTTGGATCATAGCGAAAAATGGCGCGAGTCCGAGTTGGTATTTTGTGAGATTTATTCTCCATACCTGACCAACTAATAAGTTATGTTGTATAACATTTAATCCCGCATAGCAGGGTAGTCGGAGATAACCTAGTATTAAGGCACTTAGCTCCCCACTTCCCATCCAATTGTAGCGGAACCCAATACCACGCTCTTTTTACCAGAGCGGGGTAATTAAAATATTTTAAATATAGTTAACATCGAATTCACAACCATCGTGCTTACAGTCAGGCGCTGTTCCACTGCTCAACTAATAAGTTATTGGGGTATTTACCATCTGTCAATTGTGACGTACGTAGTGCTTTGAAACGATACTAGTCATTAGACCAAAAAAAATAATAATAAAGTACTTTCTTTAAGATATTATAATACATAGATTTTTTTTATTCAAAGCCGATGTACTTTTAACAACCAACAAGAAGCAACAGATCAGAAATTGGATTTTTTGGTTAAACATAATTTGATTATGGTCCAGACGTTGTCACTGAACAAGAGGAGGATAGTTAACGATGAGAATGAGTTACTTTAAGATGATACTGGTAATATTGAAGTCCTTTTTTATAGCTTCACGTTGTATCCCGCACACAGCAGGGTCGGCTGAGGAAACCTAGTGTAAAGACACTCCCGTTCTTATTTTCATGCGTTGAGTAGCGGAACTTAACGCCGCGCTTTGCCTCGACACCAGATCGAAAAAAATTAAAAATATTAATTATTTCATTTTCTAGAGGGGGAATCGAACCCACAACAAGCCGATTTTACAGTTACATTTTATGCCCCTCGGCAACGACTGGTATTATGTGGGTAGTAGTTATTTTTAAAAATGTTTATATTTTTACAGAAATTCTAAACATAAATAAATTGTAACAAGTGTATATTTAAATTTCGCCGAAGCTGGATGATAACGTAAGGTTTAGTGGTTAAAACACTTGGAGGGTGTTCAAGAGGCGCATGTTCAAATGCCGTTACGGTCAAATTTTTATACGTTTTCTAAAAAGTATTTTTCTTTCCTAAGTGTGGAATAACACTTTAAAATTGTCTTAACCCATTTAGACCCATACCTTAACTAGCAGTAAATAAAAGGTATTTTAAATAGTTATTGTTAGATACCGATGTAATAAAATAAAAAATGTAAAAAAAATAATTATTTTACTTTATTTTAATATTTTAAAAAAGCCGTCCTCAAATGAGGCCACTGGGCTCAAGTGATATGAAAGCTTTCGAAACAATTTTTTTCGACGCAAAGTGTTTTACAACATTTTTTGCATTGCCAACGTGTCTTTTTACGGCACACTGCACATCTTAGTTGCTGGGAAAGTCTTTGGGTGTGGCCCACCTCATCATGCTGCAGACTTGGCACTGCAGAAGCTGGTGGACGCATAGATACGCTGCTGTTTCCGTCTCTCAAATAGTGACGAGCATATATGTGAATAAAACCCACCACCATTTTTTACCACGTACAGCAGTACGATACAGGGAAATAGATTGATCTGCCTGACCCACCCCACCTATACCCTTGTTACAGTTTCGAAAAACGTGCGGAATGCCAATGTCCAGTTTTTCCTTTTCTACAGCACTCCATCTCTTTACTTACTACTACCTGGAGGAAGAACGCTGTCGAAATTTGACACCATTGTGCAGACGCTGTTGTCCAACCATCACACAAATAAAATTTGATTAACTTGGTCAAAGCGGTAATCAAAATCGGCATGGTTTTTCTTTTTCATATCCTTTATTGGTGTGAGAGGACACTTCGTCGTTATACTTTCGCGAACAGTACCAGTTGCTCGATAACCTGCCTCTCGTAAATCTCGAAGCAATGCGTAACTAGTAAAGAAATTATCGGAGTATATGACACGGTCATACCATAACTGGATACCATTGGTATCCAGTTTGTTGAGTAGTAGTTTGACTACTCTTGTACCCAAAAGCTCTGTAGGATTGGCTCCTAGAGTTTTTCCACAGTATAAGTCGTTTGTCGATTGTCTCTATTAGTAAACACTTCCACTCTGTCTGGTATGTCTCGTGAAATAGTAGTGCTTTGTATGTTCTCATCATCTCCTTCTTCTTCATCGGTAATCACACTTGGTTTTGGAGGCAACGCAACTAAATCTACCTCTCCGACGTCTTCTTCTTCAATAATTACAGCATCATTTGCTTCTTGAAAACCCTGGTATTTATTGTAACTGCTAAACTGCTACGTGTCATTATGAACTTGAGATGGACCTACCAATAAAAAAAATATTTTTTTACTTCTGATGTGCCCATTGGCCCTAATTGGGGATAGCATAGTAAAATCTAAATTTATCTTACAACTTCTTTTTAATTAAAAGTAATTATATTATATAATATATTATGTAATTGAGTATGTTTTGTACCAAAACAATTGTAACTATAAGAAAAAATTAAAAAATAAAAAATACTTACTTTTTGCCTTTACAAATTTATGCAACAGCTTCATAAAATACACAAAATGAACAATTATAAATGTTTTTTAAATTACTTTTACGGCCACAACATAAAGATACACTATTTATCGACACAATTGTAGACATGAACTGCATAAACATAAAAATATAAAAATAACAAGGGTACTTTTATAAATGTCCTCATTTGGGCACGGCGGGTCTATATGGGTTAACTTTGTTACCTTTAAATTTATATTTCTATAATCCGATTACAATGATAAAAGGTCCAAACCACTACATACATCACGAGGCAAAGCAATATTCAATAAGTATTATATATAAACAAAAGGTGTTCGGGAAACCAATAACAGTATGGTAGTTATGAGTATAATCCACACTGGGGCATGAATTAGTTTTACTTTCTCGCTCCGGCACGGCAAACTGTCGTTACGTTCTCAATTTGCAATGTCTTAATAAGTTACGTAAGTTAAGGGGTGGAACTCAACGCTGCACTATGCCTCGTTACCACAGAGACAAAAGTAAATAGTTCATTCTTCCGAATAGAAACCCAAATCATCGATCACTGAATTTACGTCCTCTTATAAGCAAAATACTTAATCTAGAATATATTTTACCTAAAGTGGGGAACGGAATGTCTTAACACTAGGTTCCATCTGCTGTGTGCGGGATACAGCGTGAAGCTGATTAATTTGATTTATTTATTTTACCTGCAAAATATTTTAATAGAGGCAATATAGGTACATATACAATGTCTATTCAGTATTTCATTTTCCTTCTCTCTAATACTCCATTAATGAAACTAAATCCTTAGCACGAGGAATTGTATGAATATTAATCGTTTTTCTGACCTCAATACTTTGGTCGTTATAATATCATTTATATATAACTAAAAGTATTTGAATTTTTCCTTTCCTTATACAATTAACAAGTTTTACTTTCTTTTGAACTAAGTTGTAAATTTATGTCTCTACAAGTGAGCAAAAGATTATTTTTATGTTTTGCCTACCGGGTTAAATATAAAAATATATAATAAATATAAATTTCATGATTACTCCATTCTTAGGAATATTTAATTTGAAAAAAAATATTATTAAAAATACATTAGTGTACGTTCCCTCTGCCTATCCTGCTGTGTGCGGGATACAGCGTGAAGCTGATTTTTTTGTGTACTTTACATGTAGCAACTGCATTAAATATCAATTATTTTACCTTCACACTCACTTTTCTCTTTCTAATTTTCCACTTCAATGTCTCAAACATTGCGTATTGAATTACGGAACTCAACGTCGCACTTGATCTTATCTTATCATGAGAAATCGAATCACCGAGTACAACTTTCGCGTTTTCAATGAGACTCTGCTCCAATACGTCACGGCCTCAATATATATATCAGGTTTATCTGATATATTATAGGCCAAAAGCTTCCCTTATGGCACATACCGTATGGCTAACCATAAAAAATATTTTCGAGATTTATATTGACATTTTGCTATTTATTAGCCTCTTGTGGTTTAATAGCAAAAGTAAACATTTTAGGAATTTCTAATAAAAGTAAGGCGGGATTACTAGGACTAGAAGAATATTTTTGATTGATTAGTATGGATATTATATTCTCTAAAAACCCTTTTTCTTCAGAAAAAAATGTATAACGGCAAAAAATATAAATAAAAATAAAATATATATATAAATATATATTCTTTTCTACTTTCCACTATTTTTTATGTTATTGTTTGTTAAGCATCGTAACTCAGCGCAGCGCATTTTATTTAAATACGAAGCCAGATAAGTTAATTTACTTTTGAATCTATTCTCTGTGTTCGGGAGAATGGATTATATTTGTATTCTCATACTGGTAAGACAAAGAGCGGCGTTGAGTTCCAGCACTCACCAGACAAATAAAGCATAAAGCAGAAATATAACTAAGACACTTTGTTGAATCGACTTTTTCACGTATCTGTTTTCTTCAATAACTTCGTCTACAATTCTTCAAAAACATGTTCTATAAATAATTCATTTATTGGTGGAGATAACTACATCTCTACCAATAAATAAATTATTCAAAATGTATAAATATTTCAAAATGTACAATTTTATGTCAACAGAGATGTCAATATAAATGTAAATTTAAAATTTGAATAAGTACTTCGATATTTTTATTATTTACATGACTATTTGAAAAAATACGCATTTCACGTATGAAAGGAGAAATTAAAGCATTTAGTAGTGTATTTTTTTTTAGCTTTACGCTTTATTCAGTATATACCTTGGTAGGTAGAAGGAACCTAGTGTAGTTCTCCTGTAGGTGGATGCTGAGTAGTACTGGTGACTCAAAGATAACTGCTTAGCAAAAATTACAGCGATGGAAATGAAAACAATTTTTTACCCCGAGTGGAAATCGAGCCAACAACCATCGCGTTTGTAGTCAGACCATGTGCCGCTGCATCATGAGGGTCTCAACATATTGTTAAACTTATTCTTTTAGAGTGGGTACGGGGAAAACATAGGACGAAAAGCATTAACATTTATTTTTTTTACTTATTCCGCTAGTTTATGATTTAGTGTTAATTTTTAAATACTTATGATTTTTTTTCATAACTCTTACGTGAATGACGTTGTAATATGTGGTAGTTGACAGACAACGTACAGACGAAACTGCTGCACTTAGAAAGTCGAAAATTACCATGGATTAGAGGGTATATATAAGAGAGCACTAGAAGCGGAGAGCTCGAAGCTCATAAGAAAAGTCAGTAAAGTCCAGGTAAATAAATTGCGGGTGACGACTATAATTTTATACACTATATTAAATCATTTTAAATTATGAAAAGAAAATTTCGAAAAAATAATTTTAAAATTCATATAATATATATTATTTGTACAGGTTATATAGAATGTGGCGTAACGGCGTTCAGTCCACCGCGCGCCTCTCTAACGCACGCACGTCGTTGTAGAGACTGTAGAGCTTATCTCGCCGAAAGATTTTGTCAAAATCTGTAAAATCTTTATGAAAGTCTGCTTATTATGTTTAAAATGTGAAGTTTTGCAATGGTCATTGATGGAGTCGTTAGCAAGAGTGGGCCCGGGAGGCGTGTTTATGCAGTGCCTAGTTGTTCTGGTTGCTATGTCAACCATGGGTCGCGGGTTCGTTGAGACTGAGGAGTTTATCAGTGATTTGGACATGCCTAGTGAGTCTATTTATATTTTATAAATGATTTTTAAAAAGTTTTGAAATTGCAGATCATAAAGTTCCTGAGATATAAGCTATATATTTGTTTATTTAATTTTCTTGAGGAGTTTTAGTACGATTTTTTTATTGGATTTTATTTAAAACCATGGTTTGTATAAATCAAATATGTCTATTTGGGTATTTTTTCTGCAGTTTTTCAATAGTATTATAATATAAATAAGTTTCTACAGTAGATCACACAAAATAAATCATAATTTTATTAAATGTGTACTGAAAAGCTTGGTATTTGTTAATTTACAATTCAAATTCTTAAAATGAAACTCGTAATATTAGACAATATCAACGGTTTTCATTAAAGAATGTCAGATAGTGAAAAAATATAATATTATATATTAAGGATATTTAAAATTAATATTGATTTCATGCGTTTTCACATCACATGATAAGCAGAAAGCATCTAATATTAAGACACTCCGTTCCCAGCTTTTTGCTCGAATTTGAACTCAACGCCGCACGATTCGAGCTGAATTATCTCGACTCAAAATAGCCATAATACTAGATCTCTTTTATCTAGATATCTTTTAACTTGAAATGGATTTTTGACATTATCGTGTCAGATGAGAATATTCTTTCGGGTTTCTCTTTGAAATAAGAGCGATATCAGCTTCATTTTTATTTATAGGTATAATTTAAGATTTATCTTTGGAGTACGCGTTACTACTACTTGGGTATAGCACTATTGTTTCACACGCCTGTAATTTTTTTATCAATATAGTGTTGTATAAAATAGAATATACTCGTATAGTGATATTACTCTATTTTGTAGTGAGTTAATAATTTTGATATTTTAATAGTACTAGAAGGATTGGGTTTTTTACTCTGCAATCTTGGCGCGACACAGCTTTTGCCTGGTCTGTAAAAACAATTTTTGTGGGTTCAATACCTACTTATTGGAATAAACTAAAACTGACTTTGAATTTCTCGCTCTGTTAGCAAAACGAGCCACAGTGTCCCGTTTCGCCATTGTGCGATTGGTGCGTGGGGAACGGAGTGTCTTAACACTAGGCTCCTTATGTCTTCTTTTTGCATATGCGGGATAGATCGTAAAGTTATTAAATTATTTTGAAACTGAAAAATTAGTGACTAGTTATTCCTTTAATCATATTCGTGTGAATTGAGATGGAATACTTTGAAATGCTTAACTAATCCTCCATTCTACGTACAAATTTGCAACAATTTATATTATTTATTGATGAATGAGTGTTCTATCAGTGGCTTCAGCGTATAATTTTGGCCGATGTGGCACAGTGGCACAGCATTTGACTATAAACGCGACGGTTTTGTGTCCATACGGAAAATGTTTTTTTTATTTCCTCGCCCTGGTAACAAAACATAGCGGAAGGACGGAGTGTTTTAACATCAAGTTTCTTCTGGTTACTTGCACTTTTTTCTCTAAAATGTATGAGACTATGATATCTTCATTCAAATTTAATATAACAAACGCCATTTTAGTATTTAGAAAAATAAATATGTTATATGTATTTAACACTATTGCCACTTTAATGCTTTCTTCTATTTAACTGCTTTCTTCTATTTGTATAAAAAATACACCAGCAAAATTGTATAAATCTTTTTTATTTAGAACAAGCGGTATTTCTACCCCTGCGTTCAGAGAGTGGACCAACAAAAAATATTAATTCAAACTAGTTGTTCTTGAGATTAGCACAATAAACCAAACTAAATCTTCAGCTTTATAATATAAGTAGGTTTAAGCTGAATTTGAATCAGTAGTCATAGTAGCAACAGCAGCATTTGATACCAAGCCATACGAGAGTAACTCTTAAATTTATTACTAAGCACTAAAAATAGCACACGCGGTGCATAGAGAATTTTCATTAATACTCTACGTAACGATCGATTGATATTTTATTTAATGACGATCTTAAATCATATTGAATTGTGGCTTCATAATACTAAAATGCAGCGTTTAAAGTTCTCTTATAATCAACGGTATACTTCTTAGAGGTGAAATTTCTATATAGATGGAGAGTATTCGGATGTTTTCGTCACGGAAAAACGGAAGTGTGGAGGAGAGAGAAGGGGGTAAACTATATATCGCACGGTGAGAGGCAGCAACGAAGGGAGAGTAAGGCTGGCGCCGGGGGAGAGAGTACAACTGCTATATTCCAAATTGTCCAATTATAACTGCTTCGCCGAGCACCTTTAATCTATATATTTATTGAATAATACTTTGGCTCATGATGTATCTAGTGGTAAGAAACTTTTAACTTTGTGATCGTGAGGAACCCAAAATCTTTTAGAGATTCAAAGGTAACAGAGTTAACAGTTTTATATTATGCCATCAGAAGATATCGCTTTAGCAAGATATTTGCCATCGGAAGGTTATTTAAGTAAATGAAAACTCGACAATTTTTATTAGTACCGTAGTATTTAAAAGTTTGACTTGACCGCTATCTTTCGTTTGCTGCGCACTACATATATTATATAAAACACCGGTTGCGACACTCGGCCCGTCCATACATAAACTACTCTGGATTAATATGATATTAAAAATATATTGATGGTAATATTCATAATTAACTATGCTAATTATGTGTATTCCCTTGAATATTATTATTATTTATTTATTTTACTACCTCATATCCAAGCTACAAACTGTTACACGTTGAAGTTTCATTTCCACTACGTGTCCGCACACATTTCTCTTTTAATATTTTTAATTGTATACTACACTTAGGAAAGGAAAACAGTTGTTTTAGAAAACGTATACAATTTAAACGTAGCAGGATTTGAACTAGCGCCTCTTGCAAATCGTCTAAGAAATTTTCCTTCTGAATTCTTCCTTCATTTATTTGATAAAGTAAATAAATTCATTTTTAACAATATAAGATATTGATTTGATTTATTTCTAATAATTGTATCATCATTAAACTTTGTAAATACATATGTGTAGGGGACGGAGTGTCTTAACACTTCACACAGGTTCCCTCTGCCTACCCTACTATGTGCGGGATACAGCGTGAAGCTGATTTTATTTTATTTATTTATTTTTTTTGCTCTGGTGATGGGGCAAAGTGCTGCGTTGAGTTCCGCCTCTTAACATACAATTCCTCGAAAATTGGGCTGAAACTGGGGAACAGAGTGTTTTAATATTAGGTTCTCTAGTTACCCTTGCCATCCATATGCGGGATAAAGCGTAAAGCTCTTCAGAGTTCGTAGTATATCTCTTGAGTTTGGCCTTGTATGATTTGTAACTCTATTATTTTTTAGTGCTCATTAAAAGTTTTATGTTAGTTTTTATGAAGCTATGTTGATTATTGTGACAGATTTGTTGATCACTTTTTATCTGTGTCAGGATACTCCATTTTTTGCTTTCTCCATAAATTCAAGACATTTGTTGCATATTGGGTGTCGAAACCCAACATCGCGCATTAAGTTATTCAACTTATTTATATGACGAAAAGTATAGTATAGAGTGATTTATTTCTCCGTATTTTCGGGAAAGCTATATCTATCGCTAATATATTAATTTATGAGCAAACTTTTATTGCTTCTCACCCAACAATCCATTCTTGTCTAAGCGACTTCTATTTTAGCAAGTTTTATAAACGATTCATTTCTACAAATGATTTATAGAGACCATTCATATCGGTTCTATTGTGGAGACTCTGAGAATGTTTAGGGAAGATTTCCGCTATTGAAATTTCTTAAGAATATTGTGATTATTATATTTACTGTAACAACTTTATTATGGGGTAATAACAAATCATTTTTAACAATTCAATGTTTACCTTTTCTTTTTATCTGTTGAAAAATATAAATATTTTAAAGCTTCACGCTATATGCTGCATATTTGGTTGAGTATCTCTACTATTAAGACACTCTGTTCCCCTCTTTCCACCTCATTTTAGAGACTCAACTCAACTCAACTAATTTTATTGCCAAAGCAAGAGAATAAAAACTGTCATGTCTACAGAGATACTATTTCACAACGACTTCATATACAGTTATAAAAAAATAACAATATTTTTTAACATATATAAATTCATGCTGAATACAAAAGTATACAACGCTAATTGCAAACTCGTTGGACTTATCTAAATAATATAATATGAATAACAGATATAATGAGTGTCTCGGGACAACGAATGTGAGTTATTAACCAAACATAAAAGGATAAAAAAATCCACTCTACATTCAACTTGGATGTATTTAATGAATTGTAAACAATACAAGCTCTACCTCTATAGCTGAGTTGTATTTGTTGGAAAGTTTATAAGAGGTCGCGGATATGGATGTTGTTAGTATTTTCTTATTCAAATGGTGGACTATCATCCCGATAGTGAGAAATCACTCTATTTTTTTACATTGTAATAGAGTTATTCCGCAGTTAGTAAGGAAAAAGTAGTTTACGAAACGCTTAAGCCGTAAAAGGCTTTGTCCATAAGGCACTAAGCGATTGGATCGTTTCCAAAAGGCGGGGATTCGAATTCCGCTATCAATCATATCATGATTTATTATATGTTTTCTAAAAATATATATATAAAATATCATTCTACTTTTCTTTTATTATTACTATAGTGAAACTGCGTTTTACCATATTTTCATATATCTCTGCTCGTCTGTCATCCGGGTGTATCTCAAGAACTGCGAATATTTAAGGGGGCTTTTTATACAAGAAATGTGTTTTTTTGTCTTTTTTATACATAACTCCCCGTGCACCTTTCGACTCGCACTTGGCCATTGTTTATATTTTGACGTATAAAGTCCGTCTTAAATATCCGCAACAGTTTTAGAAAACATTTCCTTCAATATGCTTCAATTTCCTCTGGCCTCTTTATACTTTAGCCTTTTGATCTTTATATTCATATCAAAAGTTTATTTTTATTATTCGAGAGCTGGTAAGTTTAAAACGTTATTTAAATTACTTTAACTGGTTTTCGTTTAAGTTTAGTTGAAGTTTTATATTAAAAAATACCGACCCGGTTGTGATAAAATTAACTAAAAAACTGCTAGTTTTTCATGAAAGTGGTTTCCAATGTCATGATATCTATCTATATAATATATAAAAGAACATGTACTTGACTGACTGAGACGCACGCACAGCCGTAACCGCTGTGCGTAGAAACGTGAAATTTGGACAAATGTTTATTTTCATAATCTGGACATCCATTAAAAAGGGATTTTGAAAAATTTAACCCTAAAGGGGTGAAATAGAGGTTGAAAGTTTGTATGGATTTTTTTTTAAATCGACACCGATTTTTATAAAATTTGAAATTCAGACTCTTAAAAACATTTCATTGAACATGTGTTTTATGGTTTTTTAGAATTCACCCCCTAAGGGTGCAAATAAGGGGTTGAAAGTTTGTAAGGAAAAATCTTTAAATCACCACCGATTTTTATAAGAAATTTAATTCAGACTATTAAAAATATTTTATTGAATACGTGCTTCGTGGCTTTTTTAGAATTCACCCCTAAGTGTCCAAATAAGCGGGCGAAGCCGCGCGCGCCCACTAGTGTTTAAATAAAACTTTGCCAATATGATCACGCAAGCGTGACGTTGTGCTCCGCCATTCAATACGATATAAAGAATTCAATACGATATGAGAATTTATTATTATTTCTCTGTCCATTCTGTTTGTCCACTGGGGACAGCGACTAGCAGTCATGTACGATGCTCACTTTGTTCAATACTATCAATATTCCTTACACAGTGTTGGGCAATAAAATTTTATTTTACTTATTTTATTTTCATTGAACGCGATGGTTGCGATTTCGATTCTCAATTGGAGATATAAATTATTTTCATGAACTTAGAATTTCGCTACTTTACACGTAACTCGAGACACACGGAACTCGAATTGGGTATAAAGTAGGGAACGAAGTTTCTTTACACTAAGTCCCTACTATTCCCGCCTGCTCTGCCCTATTATGTGTAATACATTAAAAAGCCATTATCTCTGTTTTCATTGTTGTATTCTCTCTGACATCCATATCAGAGAGAATACAACGTAGAGGCTACTTAGTAGGTGGTGGATCCTTTACATATTTTATACTTACTTACTTACTTAGCGTCACGCTTTATCCCTAGCGGGGTAGTCAGAGAGAACGGAGCGCCAAACGCTACGGTTCATATTTTATCTGGCAAAAAAATGCAATCATTTCCCATAATGGGATATGAACTTCCAACCATTGCGTTCATTCAACACATATCACTACACTACGGCAACCTTTAAACATAAAATGAAAATGTATATAAAATTTGAACTTTTCACCGAATAATGACCACATCTGTCGTCCCACATAATGACTTATAGCTGTTAAGCGACATTAAATAACATTACAGTATTCGATGATGTCTTTGTAACGGCGTTCATTATAATTTAATGTTATTATTTCAGCATGTTTCATTTTCACATTTTTTTTAAATATGATATGAAAAATATAAAGGAAACGATAACCATGGCATATTAGGGGTATATTTTTATCGCTTTTAAAGTGTTCTTCCACACTTAGGAAGGAGTATTTTACTTTTTATAAAACATATTAAAATTGGAACGTAGCGGTATTTAAACCCGCGCCTCTTGGAAATTGTCCAGGCGCTCTGACCACTAAGCCATACGTTCTTATGAAGCTACGTCAAATTTATATGTTCATTACAACTACAGAAATGCTAACAACACAAATAAGTGGTAACAAGCGTATAAGAATTTTGATAAAGGCGCGGGTTAAAAAATTTTATACAATATCTAAAAAAATATTTTTATTTTTTAAATATGGAATAACACTTAAAACTCCTTAAAATATCTTACAACACCTTTAAAATACGTCGTAATTGGAAAGTAGAATACAAGGCGATCAACCCGAGACTGCTTTCGGTTCGCTTCGAGCTGGAGATAACAAGAGTACTCTTGTTAGTGGCGTATGCGCCAGTATCCTCAACTCCATTAGGCAAAGTTGAGGAATTTTAGGCGACTAGGTATCAAAGAAGTAGTGTTAGAAGCAATATAAAATTAATAATATGTGGCGATTTGAACCGACCGCTCAGTATGGTGACAAGAGAATAAATGAGGCTGGAAAGTTTATATAGGAAATTTGCAAGAAAAGAAATTTGTTTGTGGCAAACACGATGTTTGATCACCTCTTTGCTTTGCACTTTAACTACTCTATGAAAGCTTAATACAATTTTTAAAAAATCCCAAAAATGAAAAAGTTATTTTTTCAAACAAAATAAATAATAAAATTATCGTTTTAAAATAAAACGCCATTTGTAAAGAATAACGTAAACACTCACTAAGCTGTCAGAGCGGCAACGTCGCACACGCTTCATTCAAGAAATCGAGTCGCAGCGACTAGCGTAGGTATGTAGCTAACAGCGGCGACGTGATATTAAATCAACGCAACACTTTACACACACTCACATTTATCATTTTATTTGTCCGCTTATTTAACAGATAGCTGGATTTTTTTTCATATTTACTTACATTTATATTTCCATTTCTTCGCTCTGGTGTCGAGGCAAAGCGCGGCGTTCAGGTCCGCCACTCAACACGTAATTGTTACAAATAATAATTTATCCTTCAATATAATTTTATAAACAGAGATATTAAATAATTTAAATTGTCAATAGAATCCGAATTTTTAGAATTTTAAAATACAACATTCAGGCAAGTGGCATTCAGCTACGTCATTCAAAAGTTAGCCTTATGCTTCGCGCCAGAGCTGCTATATCGTGCACGAATGATTGCTTAATATAACACTATAGTTCATAATAAATGTAGATTATACTTTTTACGCATGATTTGATATTAAAATAATTAATAAAAATATCAATACTAATTATAAATAATTTCTAAATAATAATTTATTTCGTATTGAGTTTCCGTTCGTTTCGTATTGAGTTCCTTTCCGTGTAACATTATAAGACTCGTTTCTATTTAATTTTTATATGATTTTGTATCAAAATAATTAAACAAATGTAAAAAATAATAAATATCTTAATAAAAATCTGAGGCCAGTCGTGGCGAAGAGGCACAAAGTGTGACTGTAAAACCGACTGGTTATGGGTTCGATCACTACTGGAGGAGATGAAATATTTACTTATATTTATATTTCCATTTCTTCACTCTGGTGTCGAGGACAAGCGCGGCGTTGAGTTCTGCCACTCAACGCGCAATGCCTCCAGAATTCGGCAGAAAGTGGGGAACGAAGTGTCTTAGCACTAAGTTCCCTCTGCCTACCCTGCAGTGTGCGGGATACAGCGTAAAACTGATTTAATCTTAATAAAAAAATTAAAAATATGCTCATATACATTAACATTAAGCTCACCTGTATGGGAGTTATCCACAAGTGTAATATGTTGATTATTGAACCGAACGCTTGTTCCAAAGGATACCTCTGTGGTTTCTAGGTATCAAGAAAGAACAATTGATACACTGGCTCCACCTGTCGAATGTTTTATGCGGCGATACCTCGCTCGATGTATTTAACAACTAGAAGTAACTAGAGGCCAGTCGTGGCGCAGCGGCACAAAGTGTGATTGTAAAACCGAGTGGTTGTGAGTTCTGCCACTCAACACGCAATGCCTCCAAAATTCGGCAGAAAGTAGGGAACGGAGTGTCTTACTGGGTTCCCTCTGCCTACCCTGCTGTGTGCGGGATACAGCGTGAAGCTGATTTATTTCTATTTATTTTAAGTAACTAGAAGTTCTCAATAACACAACAGCACTTTACATGAACACGGTTTTGACAAAATACACTAACTAAAAAGCACGTTAAGCACAAAGCAATAAAGACAATTATTATATCTCAGTTTATTTTGCTGGTGAAGAGTACAACTCGATCGACAAAAACACAGCAAAATAAACAATGGCGGCGGAGGCGGGGCACGCCGTAATGTCATATTGCGTAAGGCATAGGGATGTAAATTGCACATTAATTATCGATTTTTATATTATTATCTTTACACAACAGAAGAATTAATATCGTAATAGTTAAGTTTAGGGGCTGTAATAAAATCATTGAATATAAAAATAAAGGTATTATATAAAACATTATGCTTCTGACATGTTTCTTCCGAAAATGAATAAAAAGTATGCAATGTGTAACACCTACAATAGATTGAAATGTATTATAATAATCCATTACAATCCGAAAAATTGGTAAAAGATTGATTTAAAACAAAAAAGGGGAACTCTTGCCATACTAAACATAAATTAAAAAAAATAAATATTAATTGTGACTTTATAAGTCGATTACCTATTTTAATGATATTATTTGTTTAAGCTGCAACACTAACTGAATAGCGCTAATTTATTTTTAAGAAAAAAAAAACAATATTATGTTTTATTTTGTGTTAATGAAATCTCCCATGCAAAACGCACATTCTGATTGACATAACGCTAAAAAAATAAAGAAATAATTATAATATTATTTTTATTAGGAAAAGCGATACTAAGATTTTTTAATATTATATAAAGGTATAAGTATTAAAAATTATCATCGTGTTATATTTCCCTTTCACTTTCAAAGAATTAAATTCACAGCCATTTTATAGAACTACTTCTTGTAGTCAGTTTGCAATGCAAGTGTCACTGCAGAGGAAATGAAGTTCAATATTAAAGCAATTAAAATGCGGGATACAGCGTGAAGCTGATTTATTTTATATCAAATTTCAACGATCTGCACCGCGTAATTTCGGATGTGCGTTGTCTGCCTGTTACTCAGTAACGGACGAGTTTCAAAATAAATTGAAAAGTTTCAGTTATTCAGTGAAAATGGAAAGACTTATTTCAGTGCGCATATTTGCGGCGATACATGATATCAATATTAAATTTAATATATTACATATACGTAAAATATATATATTTTTTGTAAAGAACCTTACATGGTTGTAAACATAACAAACTTAATGACTACAATGACTACATATTTTAAAAAATAAATAAAAACTACATATTTTAATATTATGGAAAAAACAAATATATATTATAAAAAATTGAAAACAGGAAAATAAGATATGATAACTATCATATCCTAATTTTCCTATAAAAATAAATATATTTTTTTTATTACGAAAGAAAGAAGTCAGTTTCCGATATTTTATTTTTCTATAACTGGTTCATAATGAAGTTTATTATACAAAGTAAAGGTTGTTCGAACTCAAGTAAGCTGCAAATTGGTTGTATCGAACTCAATTTCCGCTTTGTTTAATATTTAGTGAGCTAAAGTCGTTACGTTTAAATTAATAAACTAAATGTTTGTTACAAAGACATATCAAATAAGCTAATGTTATTTTAGGCGATCATGACGCAGGGGCACAAGCGTGCGACTGTAAGCACGAGGGTTGTGGATTCGGTTCCTACTCGACGGAAAGAAGTATTTAATATTTTCATTTTCTCGCTTTGATGATGAGGCAAAGCGCGGTGTTGAGTTTAGCCACTTAACACGCAAAGCCTTAAATGCCGCAGTGTTTTTAAATATATGTATACTGTAAAATAAATAATTTACTGTTTTTGAAAGTAAATGTAAAAGCAAAACGAAAATTCTCCTTTTTTAAAATTAAAATGTTTATATAATTATAGTGGAATTGTTTCGTTAATCATATGAATATAATAAATAATATTTATTCTTTCAAATTCAGGTTTTTTGAAAAGCTTTGTTGATTCTGATCAGCAAAGCTCTCCAAAATTGGGGGAATTTAAACAAAAATTTGCTTCTGGACCACGACGCACCTTCAACTTATAAATAAATATACTTTATTATATCATGATTTGCTATTAGAGGCCGTCGCAGCGCAAGGTAACTGTAACGTAACGGTTGTGGATTCGATCCCTACTCGAGGGAATTAATGATTATTTCTTAATATGTTCACTCTTTCGCTCTGGCATTAAGGTATAAAAAAAGACAACGAGAAAGTGGGAACGAAGTGTTTTAACACTAGGTTCCGCCTACCTACCCTGCTGTAGACGAGATACAGCGAGAAGCTGATCTGATTTGATTCACTATTAGAAAATTTTAACCAAAAATATGCTTATTGGCTCCTCTGTTCCATTTCTACTCTTAAGTACCCTTTTAAATCATCCATTTCTGACGAACGCGGTCTTGGGTTTGGTGCCAAATTACATTACGCGATATCATCGATAAGATTGTATTATCGATAAAGAATTGAAAATGGCTATTCTTAAAGAGATAAATTTTTAGAACATAAAATTGAACTGTTAATTTTTTATTTATCTAATTTTAGTCACTAGTATCCTACATTCACCGAGGAACCTGGTCTATTGTTGGTTGTACGTTGTCTTTCAGTCACTTAGCTACGGAAAAGATTTCATATTTCATATGTTTTAATATTTAGTATTATAGAAATATTAAAATATGCACGATCTATACATATATAAAAAGGAAAATCTTTTTCGTACATGCCTTTCGTATATGCCTTTTATAATAATTGTACGTATATATTTTAAGAATACATAGTTGTATGTGCTCCTACCTCTATTTTTCTCTACTTTCTAGTTACGGCGTGTTGGGTGGCGGTTCCCAACGCCGCATTTGTTATCACTTAGCATACCAGCCGGCATGCACGGACGAAATGTTGGTACAGTAGGACTGAGAGGAGTCGCCTGTAAGTAAGGCCTCAATCATCGACCCCCTCGCACTTATATCCCGTTACCCCGTCACCGGCTACCTCACTAAAAAAATGGAGATAGCTCTCTGAACGCAAATAACTTTCAATATTACAGTGATCTCCCTCCTGAGCCGGTGGTAGCTTAATATTCATTCGACAATTGAAAAGTGCTAATAATAAATAGTAGCTTAATAATAATAATAATAATTTTAATTTGAAATTTAATTTGAAATAATATAGTAAATAATTGAGGCCGGTCGTGGCGCAGCGGCACGAGGTGTGACTGCAAAACCGACTGGTTGTGGGTTCGATCCCCACTCGAGGAGATGAAATATTTACTTAAATTCATATTTCCATTTCTTCGCTCTGGTGTCGAGGTTAAGCGCGGCGTTGAGTTCTGCCACTCAACACGCAATGCCTCCAGAATTCGGCAGAAAGTGGGGAACGGAGTGTCTTAACACTAGATTCCCTCTGCCTACCCTGCTGTGTGCGGGATACAGCGTGAAGCTAATTTAATTTTTTATTTTTTTTTTAGTAAATAATATTTTTGATTTCAATTTAATTTGTACTAATAAAAGAAATAACCTTCAAATATAGAATTTGAATATCTAAAATTTCAGTTACAAATATTAAATTTAAATCTGTTGTGCGGTGAATCTTATTATTATAGTAGTAGTAATTTTCTTTGCTCTATGAGAATGTATTCGTAACAAAATATGATTTTAAAGGGGTTCTTTACGCTTACATTCAGATTGCGAGCATTGCTTTGCAGCTCACCCTGCTACGCCCGGCCACTATTGTACAAAGAACCATGTAAATCTTTCCTTTCCGAGTTTTAACCCAACACCTTTAGAATTCATTTCTATAATAAATGTTCTGTCCGTATAAGTGTATTATTATACTTATAATATGCAAATTAATTAATGATTAAACGAACTTTTTCTGATTTTTGTGTAATTTATGCTGGAAATCAGGGGAGGCAAAGCGGAGGGAACCTAGTATTAAGACACTCCGTTCTCCACTTTCCGCCGTTTTTTTCACCGAGTTCTGGAGGCATTGCGTGTTGAGCGGCGGAGTTGCCTCGACACCAGAGCGAAGAAATGAAAATAGAAATGTAAATAATTAGTTTAATTTCTCGAGTGGGGATCGAACTCACAACCAGTCAATTTTACAGTCACATTTTATGCCACTGCGCCGCGACTTGCCTCCAATTATTCGTCATAATAAAAATATATTAGATAAAATAAGATCAATTATTAGTCGTGATAATAAAAATATATTTAATAATATTTACCTAATAATTTCGCGGTAATTACATTGCGATTCTTTTGAAGTATAAGATAAAAGTAGTAATTTATGTGAAGTAAAAAAAAATAAAATTGCCATAAACTACTTTTTCTAACATTTAAACAACATGTATTAGCATTGGGCAATTAAGAAACATCTACCAGCCAAGAAAATGGAGTATATTCGCATATAGTTCCTTATAATTGCAATTTTCAGTCGCGGAAAATGATAAGGTTGTATTTTCCACCTTACAATGTATTTCAAATAAATATTAAACAGTAAAAAGTTATACCCAATAACTTATTTGTGACAGAGACAACCCTATAAGTTACTCGCATCACTAATAATCCAATATATATAACACCATAAAAATATTGTAACTGAATATTCAATAGAGAAATTAAATGTGATAGATACGACACAAAATCGCCGCTCGCATCACAGTATTCTATAATTTTATTAATTATCGACAGAGACAGCCCTGCTGGTTGCTCGCATCGAATTACTTTAGATGAGTATAAAATCAATTATTATGACATAATCAACCCTATTAGTTGTTCGCATCACTATTTTGTACCAATAATGTAATCTTGTTGTACCGTCTGTTTGTCATCAGAATTCGACAATATAATTCAACGAATTCCTTTCGTTTCATTTTCTCCTGGAATAGTTCTTCTTGTGTTTGCCTATCGTGTTAAAGTATATACATATATTTTACATTTAACATGAAGACACGAACGGACAAAATAAAATATAAGAGTTTTTATTTGTGGCCCGTGCGATGACTACGACACGGCAACGTAGAATGAAATAAGACGTTATACCAGGAATGAGGTGAGGTAAAGTATGGGGTAAAAATAATGTAAAATATTTTTTTGAATACCTCTGGATATCCGTGGATGGCTGCTGCGTAGGTGTAGCTACAATTTGTAATAAATATATTTTTTTAAGCTTCTCGCTATATTTCGCTTGCAGGAGGATAGGCAGGGGGAACCTAGTGTTAAGACACTCCGTTTTCCATGTTGCGCCCATTTTTTGAGATATTAGGTGTTGAGAGGCGAAACTCGCGGCGAGGAAATGAAATGTAAGGTTGTATCTATATATATATTACATTTTGTATGAAATTAGCTGCGAAATCAAAACCTAAATGATACTTCACAAGGAAAAATAATTATAAAATTTGGCACAAATAAATTATATATTTTATTTTATATTACTTTATTTCATACAAAATTTGTCTATATACCCGCGCAAACTTTAGTGGACAATGAAAAAAACAACCACGAGAACTTACACTACCTTTTTTTATCTACATCATATAAATGTATAAAAATAATTTTAAAATATCACAATTAACATAGATATTGCTCTAAAAATATAAACAAACAATCTTCTAACGGAAATAGCCTTGCTTTGTAAAAGCTTCAAAAGAAATTACATAAGTTATCAGCGCCCACGTACCGAACTTGCGGAGGAAATCTATGCGGGCTTACGTATAGCTTTAGTTTCAGATTGTACTATTACATAATCGATGTGCTAGGGGAGGTAATATTTATAGAAGATAATAAGTTAACATTTTGTCAATTATATGAAAAATTCGTAAGAAACCGTCGTGGTAAAGAGATACAGCGAGTGACTGTAAACGTGATGGTGGTGGTGGTTCGATTCTTACTCGGAGAAACGAAATATTAGAGGCAAAGTGTTTCAAGAATTCATGCAGAGGCGGGCCACGATTGCTTCAAATTTTGTGATTTTTTTACTTATTTTTTTAGGATTTGATATGTAGTAAAATAAATGCACTTCTAGTTTTAATATTACCTTAAACATAAATTAGAGTAATATGAAACAACAAACATCAACAAGTGGAAAATAGCGTAAAATATATCAAGACCGAGCGAGATTGAAATTTAAAATTTCAACGAAATGACGCTCGGACTGTATTTCAGAGATTATGAAAAATCTCAGTACCTAATGTTACACTTATTTAAATTTTGTCTGAACGTCCAAAATATTTTGTTTATTCAGACAACAATACAGAGTAGTTTCTAATTACTTTAATAATAACATCTTAGTATTATATTTTTTTTTAAAAGCCAGTCGTCACGCGAGGGCACATGCGTGCTCAGACATTAGACATTCGAAATGGTATGAAAAAATTTTTCCAAAAATATTTTTATATATCTTTTACTATACGTATATAATCGCTATCTATACTAATATAAAAGGTTAAGATCTCTGGAACTACTGGTCGGATTTATATTGTTTTGTTTTGTATGAAAGCTGTTTGGGAGTGATATAGGCTATACAACATTAAAGTGTAATTCTATGTTATTTTTAAATAAGAAAATAACAATAATAATGAAAATCTTCAAATTGCTTTAAGCGCAAGCGCTGCAAAAGTAATTAAATATATGTAAGTAAATTGCGCTATAAAAACATTCAATATCATTAGTTCTAAAATAAAGTCTGTGACATTCTAAATCTATCTTTTATAAATAAGTTACAATAAGGTACTTTGTGACAAAACAGTTTTTTATTTGACGAAGTTATTGAAACTTACGAGTGAAAGTTATTTCATCATCAAGAAAATTTTACGAAGATACCTAATCTTTTTCTTTTATAACTTTTATTTGGACGTATACTTTACGAGAAAATGTATAATTAAAATAATTCAACACTCCCTAGGCTCGAGTTCCGCGGGGGGCGCCCTTGCCGCTGAAGATATCCTCGTATTAGCGACGTAATAATTGCAATTTCTTTTCTTTTATTTTTTTAGGTTTCATCCCGGTTTTCATTATAGTTTCCTTAAAAAAAATTAAAAACCCAAAATACAAATTACTCAAAACAACGATAACTACTAGATGGAACTTGTAACGATCCATACCAGAATTAAAAAGTGTAGGTAAATAATAGAATTAATTGAAAAAATAATAAGAGATAAAAAAATATGAATATATTTTTTAAACATTTTTAAAGTGTTATTCCACACTTAGGAAAGAAAAATACTTATTTAGAAAACGTATAAAAATTTGAACGCAGCGGGACTCGAACCCGCGCCTCCTGGAAACCGACCAGGCGCTCTGACCACTAAGCCATGCGTTCTCGCCAAGCTACGTCGAAATTTTTATACGCTTGTTACAACTTATTTATGTTGTTAG
>JAAIXJ010000440.1:66729-119996 GCA_013403705.1 Heliconius hermathena | reverse complement strand
CCAAACGATAATTCTTAGTAATTATCTTTGGGTAGCGGAAATTTGTAAAAATCTCCCTACAGAGATGCTAACAACATAAATAAGTTGTAACAAGCGTATAAAAATTTCGACGTAGCTTGGCGAGAACGCATGGCTTAGTGGTCAGAGCGCCTGGTCGGTTTCCAAGAGGCGCGGGTTCGAGTCCCACTGCGTTAAAATTTTTATACGTTTTCTAAATAAGTATTTTGCTATGGCTTTTTATTGTTATATCGCGACCGACGTTGTCTCGCGGTGCGCTTGCGATGCTTAAGCGATGCTTGTATGGTATTGGACATACATCTATGTATAACGTTTTCTACAGTTGTTCTATAACTCGTTGTATGATGAGTAGGTGTGTGGTGCTATTTTATGTCCTGGAACTCCGGTGTATGTAGTAGTGTCCGCTTATGAGTCTAACAATTTGTTTATGTATAAAATAAGTGAGACACGACTGTAAGGTGGGTGCCTTACAGTCGTGTCTCACTTATTTGTGGTGGGTATTTAACATATCGGCCGCCTTGCGGTAGTGAGTTCGATCCATCGACTTATATTGATTTCACAAATCAATCAACATCACGGATCACTATTCTAATACAATCTTAATATAAACAAACGTAACAAGTACCTTCAGAAAGATCACACACAAACGTCCCGGAGGGTTCAATAAAGTCTATTGCAGCGGCCTGGTAGGAATTCCCGGCGTAGGGACGGAGCGGTGCCGTCGCGCTTTCTACCTTTAATTATAACTAACGATTCTAGACAGTTATAGTGGAGAGGAAGATAGGACGTCTTCGACTATAGTCAACAAATGTCACGGGAGATTAAATGAACAGACTATGACATTTTTCTAATATATCTTCCATGTAGGTACATACGAGTACACCAGTAAGTATTGATAAGTTGTTTTTTTTCAAACATTCAATTGAATATTCTTATGGCAAGTATGAAAATCCAACTTAAGGTTTTAATGATAAGCACATTAGAAATCTAAAGTGCTTTGCAAATGTACCTAAATAAATATTAAAACTCGAACGTAATTCAGTTTATTAAGTAAATAATTCAGTAGTCTAAGCGGGCGAAGCCGCGAGCGGGTCGTTAGTAATATGATAAAATCGTAACTGATTGTAACTGATTGAAATATGGGATATATATGAGATAATCTATTAATAACAGGCATATATCAATGTTATAGAAGCCGAAACAATGATTTTTATTAAAATTTTCCAGACTAATCTCAGAAACAAATGGAGTTTCACTATTGTATTTTGACAAACTTTCCTTAATATTTAGTGTTTGTTTTATTTTAAACGGTTCATAAATAAAAAAATATTTCAATATTAAAATATTTGCTTCAAAAAAATAATTTATCGGATTGCCTGAACCTTTAGTTCTTAATGTAAAGAATTGGTTTTCATCTATGTGTGATTATTTTTAATAAAATTTTAATTACATATAATTTCAGTTTCATTAGAACACAGAAGTAATTCAGATTAGTAAATAAATAATTGTAAAGTTCCAAAGGGCAAAGCAGCGAGCAAGTCGATAGTTAATAAATAAAAAAATACATATCTAATTTTGAAGAGAGTTGTGGCGTCTCCTGAATCCAATGGAAAGTGGGGAGCGGAGTGTTTTAACATTAGGTTCCCTCTGCCTACCCTGCTACATGCGGAATATAGCGTGAAGCTAAAGAGGAAGATATATCAAATTTACATATCAGTAGTTATCTACTGTTATCTACTGAATAGTTATTATACTCAAATGTTATTATGTAGTACGAGTATTACGAACATAATATGTTAAGTAAAATATTCTCAACTCGGTGAATGCTTTAAAAGCTCGTTAACACGTAGCTATTGCGAACCCAAAGTTCTAACTTTTAGGACCCTTTTGATATATTTACGATGTTTTCAGACAACCTACAAATATAACGTATTATATTGTGTGGTTAAGTCGTAACTTAACCACTGTTTTCTCGGGGGAGAAATCTTTGGTAATGAGGCAAAATGTATTGTTGAGTGGAGAAACCCAACACCATGTTTAACTGCTGGTTCAAGACCTCTATGGATAGTGCTCGAAAGGGGGTAGCCTTAGGGCAAGGGCATTCTATCCCTGAAGAAAAGCAAGCACTATGGGCTGCCTGTGAGGAGTCGACGGCTGCAAGGGCGCCCCCTGCGGGGCTCGAACCTCGGCTTACAGCCATCGAGCGGGGACCACGTAATCGGTCTTCGACACATTTATTTTAAAACCGCAGCGCCTTTCTTAGGTGTACCCTTCCAGGCGTTAATTTCAGGCTCCAGCCTCAGTAGGAACTAACTGATGCAAGAACACACTCTCAAAGCTTATAGTTCTCTTTAATGAGTGATATGCCATATGGACACACTATCAGCTGAATTCGAGACGTCCAGCGTCTGGAATTGAGCCAAGACAATATCTAGTATTAATATATTAGAATTTTTTTTATAAACCTTTTTACTCATTAGTATATATTCGTATTTTTCCTATTATTATCCTACATAGGAACAATTTCATCATAACAACGTCAAATTTCGTTAAAAAGTGATTGATTAGGTGTCATACAAAATCCACTTCCTATTATAATACATATATGAGCCTGGACCAATATATTTTTTTACACACGTCAAGTTACCATAACCTCTCCTTAATCAATCTACTCGTGTCGTCTTTCTACGTGATATTTGATAAGCAAAATTTTAGCTAGAGGAGACGTTCAAGTATTATAACATGTGAAATTATAGTAAAAATTTAGTTACTTTAAGCACAACGGAAGTGGGTTCGATTACAACTCTTATTTTTTTTATTTCGTCTTTGTTGAGTTTCACTACTCAAAATGAAATGGCTCGAAAATTAACCGGAAAGTGGGGAACGGACTATCTCCACATTAGGTTTCTTCTGTCTACTCTGATATAAGAGAAAAAGCGTGAAGGTGTTTTTTTTAAATGTATGTGTTTATAATTACAATATCTCATAAACACTTCGTATTCACTTCGTGTAGAACATCGTTACTTCCTACATTAGGTTCTAGTAATTAATATTATAAATTAGATAACGGAGATTGTGAGCGTTGTATTGTGCTTGTGTAATAAAGTCGATGGCTTATTAGCTGTACAGCGGTGTTGCAATTTAGTTTTTATTAATATTATAGTTTCATATGTTAAATAGTCGGCAAAATACGCGACGGTTGTGGGTTCGATTATCACTTGCGGAAATGAAGTATTCAATATTTACATTTCCTTGCTGTGGTAAACCGGCAAAGCGGCGTTGAATTCAGCCATTTAATGCGCAATGCCTCCAGAATTCGGTTGTGAGGGTGGAAAGGAAGTGTCTTAATCTCAACACTAGGTCTCCAAACTATAATTGGTCGCATTTGCAATCGCACGCTTTTTCAACTGCAATGCAATGCGTTTTTGGCCACGACTGGCCTGAAGAAAACCATATTTAAGGTTTCGTTTGTAGGCCGCATAAAGGTATAAAAAGAAACATTATGTGTATATAAAATATAAAACTTCGTACTGCCTCTTTCAGTTAATATTATGGCTATTTAGTTATTTCTTAGAGATATACTGTAATTTTTGACTATACAGAACAAAATACCAAAATCTTTGTTGTTCGATATAATGTACATAAACTATACAAAACCTTTACACCTTAAATCAGCCTAACAAAACAATAATACACTCCTTTATCCTCATCCACAGTACATTTGAACAAAATCTAGCTCCGACTTAAAGATACGCGCTCACTTTAGACTAACTATAAAGCGAACAAAGCCAACAGTTTACCTTCAAATACCATAGTAATGTCGAAGAGTCGTGGCCGCTCTGAAGCTAGATGCGATAGATAGCTAGAGCGATGATAGATATTTTTCTTATTTTAGATTATTTTCTTCCCAGTGAACAGTGCATAAAAGCACAAAAAGACTTACTTCAGTTAGGCCACGACTCATCGACCGTACTGTCCGTTTTCTTAAATCGAGATAAGCTTATCTTATAGAGTTAGAACGGGGTAAGTGCTCGCCTCCGGGGAAATTAGTTCTATACTGGGAAGTACGACAGTGTTTGACAAATATACTTCAGCTAAAAGGTTATTGTTATTTGCAATTTAATCATGGTAAGGCCTAGAAGTAGCCCCTCGTGACGCAGGACTGCACAAGTGCCACTGTAAATGCGACACTTACGGGTACGTTTCCTACTCGGGGAAACGAATTATTTAGTAATTTCTTTCTCTTACTCATTACCAGAGCAAGTTGCTCTGGAAAGGGCAACGGAGTGTCATAACACTAGGTTCCCAGGTTCCCTCTGTGTATCCTGTTGAGTAAAAAATACAGCGTGAAACTAAAAAAAATATTGTTATTTTCACATACTACACAAAATCCAGTATCTCATATATACATGAAAATAAATCAAAAAACATAAAATTTGTAGGCTCATCATACACTCTGGCAACAAAATAAAGGTAACTAGTTCATAGAAAACGATTGTTCTCTCCACGAGTGGCACACGTTGAAAATATTTAAAAAACACGTGCTGTCTAAATCGCCTTTTTTTGCGTTCGCATGAAATCCTCTTACCTATTTAAATATGAAAAAACATTGTTTTCAACCATGTATAAATAAAACATACAGATATGTACACGTATATACAGAGTTGAGATATGATAAGTGTAACGTAGAGTTAAATTAATAAGATAAAAAATTATTATAATTCTCTTCAGATTCAGATCTGTTCTGATTTTATATGGATATCGGAGCGCGGCTTCGTCCGCTTGTGTGTAATATGCGAATGTTTATGTAAGTGTATTTAAGAACATTTGGTAAATTTGAGTGTCAAAAAATCCTAACATGTTATGTAGGTCTTATATATAAGAAAAAATATTACAAATCTGAAAACTCCGTTACATTAAGCGGGCTTAGCTCAGCAACAACTGGTTTCAATTAAAAAATTATCACACCACTTAATACTTAATCATTTCAATGTAACTCACTGTACCTGCTGACGTACTGTGTACTGTCTGCTGTAGTCTTGTGTCATATTCAAATTTAAGTTATTTAAGTTAAATTTAAATTATTCTCTGGCAAAACTGTTAATGAAAGCAGGTAATAATATCGCGTGCGTGCGTTTTAAATATTTTCGTTAGTCTGGTAACGAGGCAAAGCGCGGCTTGAGTTCCGCCGCTCGACTCATACTCATGAATTCCGTGGAAAGTGGGAAACGGAAATGTCTTATCATGAACGGAGTGCCTTAACACTTGATTTTTAGGTTCCATCTACCTACACTTCTTTGTGCGGAATACAGCGTGAAAATAAAAAAAAAACAATTTCCTGCATACCTGTATGTAGGAGGGTAGGTAGGCATGTAGCTCGTCGTACCCTACTTAACATTTAATTTTGCGTTACGGTGTTGAGTTTCTACATTCACGAGGCAAAGTCGTGAATGTAGAAACTCAACGCCGTACTATAAAATAAGTTAGTTCTCTGTTTTTTATCCAACACTATTTTTCTTACCAGTTGTACTTGGTTGCTTCAAAATATTTTTTTTTTTCAATAAATATATTATTCTAAAATTGAAACATGATACTAGCGAGGATGTCACGGTGAGAATGAAGAAGAACGTGCTCAGCTGGTTTGGGCACGTTGTAAAAATAATATAAATGTTTTTGCCTGGGTAAAGAATTCCAAGTACCTTCTACTACATACATTTTTTTCAACTTCACGCTGTATCCCGCATATAGCAGGGTAGGCAGAGCTAACCGTAAGACACTCCGTTCCCCACTTTCCGCCAATTTCTGGAGGCATTGCTTGTTGAGTGGCGGAACTCAACGCCGCGCTATCCCCTCGGCACCAGAGCGAAGAAATGAAAATATAAATGTAAATAAATATTTCATCTCCTCGAGTGGGAGTTAAACCCACAACAAGTCGATTTACAGTCACACTTTGTGCCCCTGCGCCACGACTGGCCTAAAATATTTTTAATAATAATGGACGATGTTTCATTTAATTTTTTTTCTTTAATATTTTTCTATACTTTATGCTTAGGGAACATGGGAGTACGTCTCTACTTTAGAAATAAATATAAATATTTAAAGCAGCAGGATCCGAAGCCACGCCTCTCCGATACTGTCGTAGTGCTTTAGCCACTAAGCCATACATTATTATCGAGCTACGAAACACTTCAAAAGATGCAAAATTAAGAAAGTAACTACTAATTCATCTCTTCGTTTTGTTTTATTTGCATAAAATTAAATTGAGGCCGTCGTGGCGCAGTAGTTCACCATTGACGCTACGGTTGATTCGATCCCCACCGTGGGGAATGAACTATTTGATATTTCCGTTTCCTTGCACTAGTGACGAGGCAAAGCGTGGAGTCGAGTGCCGCTATTCTCTTCGTGTGCTCGGTGTCCCAAAAATGATGCGGAATGACAGGATCTGAGTGTTTAAACACTAGCTTTCTGTCCTATCTTGGAAAAATCGGCAATCTAAAAATCCAAATTAAACTAATCCACCAATTTACATATAGGCACTTTCCAATTGTTCCATAATATCGTCAGAAAATTTTAGTCAAAAACAATGTCAAAATAATAATAATAATAATCTTTTTATCTTACTGCCGTTTGCTATAAGTTAAATTATTTACATTTCAGTCTAGTTCATTATAGTTAATAACAAGTTTAAATTGTTATTCTCATAGTAACGTATACACACACCTAATGTAGAGGCCATTGTGGCGCAGTGCCACAGCGTCTAGCTGTAAGCACGGCAGATACGGTTTCACTTCCCGCTCAGGAGATGTATTATTTTCATTTCTTTACTCGATGAGACATAGCGTGGCGTTGAGTTCTGCCGCTCAACTTGCAATATTTGAAAATGCAGCGGAAAGTGATAAATGGAGTATCTTAATACTGGATTCCCTCTGCCTAGGTAGGCAGTACAGTAGGATTACTATATGCAGGATATAACAAATAAGTCAGCTTCACGCTGTATCCCGCACATAGCAGAGTAGGCAGAGGGAACTTAGTGTTGAGACACTCCGTTCACCACTTTTCGCCAAATTTTGGAGACATTGCGTGTTGAGCGGCGGAACTCAACGCCGGACTTAGCGGTGTGAATCTAATTTTATTTTTTTTTTAATTTTAGTTATGGAATTGAGATGAGAGTGGGGAAAAGATCTTCCATTTCTTATTTTAGCCCAAATAATTATTTTTACAGTTAATCAGACTAGGAAAATATATTATTATTTTGATATAAATATTTCTCAGAGTATTCCTTTCTTAATTTCACAAAAAAAAACCTTTTTCGATTTAATCGTAAAAGCCTCTGTTTAATCAAGACGGGGAAAACGAAAATATATTTGATAAATCCCTAAGTAAAGATTGAATCTAGTACCGTAACGTAAACAGGACCCACCCTTACCTCAAGGGAGTCATTATACAAAATCTTAACATAATATATTAAATTTTTCCGCCCTAAATAACCCTCATTGAAATAAATGGTTTAATAAAAGCAAACGAGCGATCGAGCGAGCGAGCGTATTTAAATATGCTGAGAATTGTAAACGGAAGCAGGTAGATGACATTTTTGTGTCTATAGAATTATTAATAAATATTATTAATAGTACATATGTATAAGTATATATGTATGTACTAGTGGGCGCGCGCAGCTTCGCCCGCGTATTTTCACCCTGGGGTGAATTCTAAAAAAACCACGAAACACGTGTTCAATAAAATATTTTTAACAGTCTGAATTAAATTTTTTATAAAAGTCAGTGGCGATTTAAAGATTTTTCCATACAAACTTTCAACCCCTTATTTGCACCCTTAGGGGTGCAAATAAGGGGTTGAACCCTTTCGTACCCTTGAATTTTAAATAACCATGAAACACATGTTCAATGAAATGTTTTTAAGAGTCTGAATTTCCAATTTTATAAAAATTGGTGCCGATTCAAATTTTGTTCCATACAAACTTTCAACCCCTATTTAATCCCTTTAGGGTTAAAATTTTTCAAAATCCCTTCTTAGTGCATCCACTAATTCCATATTATGAAAATAAACATCTGTCCAAATTTTACGTTTCTACGCACAGCGGTTACGGTTGTGCGTGCGTCTTACCTCAGTCAGTCAGGTACAAGTCCTTTTATTTATATAGATAAGTATGTATGTTTTATAAGATTGAATTTCACTGTTGTCATGTTGTATGTCGCATTTAAGTGGAGAAAGGAGTGCTTTCACACGGCTCTCACTACTCTCTCTCGGCTCTCACTACTTACTTTTCTATATGCAAGATAAAGCATGAAGTTAAAAACACAGCTTTACATATTTACTCGTCTTAAATTGCGAGATTTAGTGAAGAAGACAGAGGAAACATAGAGTCAATATACTATTTATATCCCAAATAAAGAAATTCACTGAAAGTAAAATATATGGATATTAAAATTTAATTCTAATTATAAATAAATTCAATTCTAAACGACATTGACGAGGACAGTACTGGCACCTATGAACGAAAGTCAAGTTCACTTCACAAAAACCATACGCTAATCAACCCGCCATTGGTGACGTATATGTCTGTGAGACCCGATAGATCAAAAAAATGTATAACTTTTTGACCCACCTTTTTGTGTGTTGCGAATTATTTAAAGTTAAATTTGAATTTTCTTTTTTAAATTTCTAAAATAAGCAAAACTGTGTGTTTCTTTTATCTTTATTTTACTAGAGTAGTATAAGGTCAATGAATAAATCTGCTGTTTGTATAATTTGACTGATATTTTATAAAATATGTAAAAAAAATCTTATATTTGATTCAGAATGTTTTACAAAAATTGTTAATTTTTGTACTGAATTGTTTGAATAGCGAAGGTGAAAGTGAAGTAGAGGATTATCTCATCCCCAGATCCACTCCCCACTTTTCGCGGAGTTGTGGAGGCATTGTGTGTTGAATGGCGGAGCTCAACGCCACGCTATAGAAGAGCGAAGAAATGAAAATATGAAATATTTCATTTTCTCGAGAGGGAATCAAATCCACAACCTTTACACAGTAGAAGTTTACGCATGAATATTAAATAAATGATTTATTATATTAATTACTGTCTACAATGTTTAACAACTATTGGAACATGAGTTCAAAAGCTAATAAAGACAATTCAGGGTAACTTTACAATAACACTTAAATAGAATCGACTAGATTGCGATTAAGAGACATCAACTCTGATTAGTTATCGTGGGGCTTGGGATATTGTAATGTAAATGTATTTTCAGTTTTCGGTATGATTGGTAAGAAACCGAAAATAGCCGAAAAAGAATAATAAGTTGACATAAGTAAGGGAAATACAATTCCTAATATTAGAAAAAATACCTGAGTAATTAAAATGAACAAACGAAATAAGTAAAAGTAATTAAAGGAAATTCGTAATATTAAAAACAATACCGCTAACTATTTAAACTTAACACATAGTAATAAGTAAACGTAGACGAAGAAATTTATAAATAAAAATAGACTAAACAAAACCAGCTACATTATCAATACTATCAACGTAAAATTAATATTAAAAGTATTAAAATTAAAATAAGTTTACTGTTTGAAGCAGAAGGAACTTAGTGTTCACACTGCGTACTACCTACCTACCTACCTACTTTCCGCCGAATTCTGCAGGCGGAATTCTGTTGAGTGGCGAATTCAATGCCGCTCTTTTCCCTCGACACTAGAGCGAACAAATGGAAAAATACATTTAAAAAATTTAAATAAGCCAAAACTGAACTAAATCATGAAATTAAAAAAAATCGAATTTATCTACTACCCGAATGAGCGAAGAAAACTCAAGAAAAATGTGAAATAATAATCAATGCCAAATAACGACATAAAAATTAACAGTAGATCAAAAATTTATGAAAATTTACAAAACTTACTGTGGTTCAACCTTCAGACATCAAAGTATGTCATCGCGGACTTTTTTGTAGGTTTTTTAAACGACTATATTTTTGTACAACATAGTTTTTATGTGTCATTACGTTCAGTCAGCACACGCCATGTAAGCAATTAATAAACTACTATAGAATTATGATTATATTTGTTCTTTAATTATTATTAAATAAATAAAAAAAAAAAATTAGCTTCACGCTGTATCCCGCACACAGCAGGGTAGGCAGAGGGAACCTAGTGTTAAGACACTCCGTTCCCCACTTTCTGCCGAATTCTGGAGGCATTGCGTGTTGAGTGGCAGAACTCAACGCCGCGCTTAACCTCGACACCAGAGCGAAGAAATGGAAATATAAATTTAAGTAAATATTTCATCTCCTCGAGTGGGGATCGAACCCACAACCAGTCGGTTTTGCAGTCACACCTCGTGCCGCTGCGCCACGACCGGCCTCTATAGAAGAAATATATAGAAACATATGCTATTTAATATAATTATTTAATTAGATAGTAGTTCCACAGGCTCAACTATTTCCTTTGATTGAGAATTTAGTAACAAAAACTAGAAACTGTAAGTATTTTTCAACTCTTAATATAAACAGCATTTTGACCTATTTCTTTGAAAATGAAGATAGAAAGATAATAGATTTCATAAATATATATTTAATAAATATTTGTATACTTCAAGCGGGTAAAGCCGCGTGGGGTCGCTAGTCTAGTTATAAAGGCGAGTTCAGTATTCAGATTGTTTATTTTACTCCGTCCATAAAACTTTTTGTTTCGATGCATAAAAGTACATTGGACCAGTTATGACGCATGGGCGCAAGCTTGTGACTGTAAACGCGATAGGTTATGGGTTCAATTCTCACTAGAGGCAACTAAATATTTAATATTTTCAATTCTTTGTTCTGGTGTTGAGGCAAAGCAATGAATTCAGTAGGCTCCCTCTATTTTATAATAATAATAATAATTTTATTTAGCAAAAATCATCTGTACAGTTAACAAAAAGTACTGACTTTCCCTGCTACATGCGGGATAAAGCGTATAGCTGAAATTAAAACATACAGTTTAATAAAGGGCCTGCGTGGTCGGGTTTAATTTATAGAGTTAGTGAGAATGTTTAAAGAATAAAAACGCATCTAGTTTGTATGAAAGACAGCCATATTTCTCTCGGACGGTGTCCAATTTTGTGCTGAGGTTTTTATGCATTGTAATTACAGTGAATAATGAAGGAAAAATATATTTTTAGTTTATAAATATTAATATTTTTCATATACTGTAAGTAATAAAACGTTAATTTAGGTTGCATATAGAGGCCGCAGTGGCCTAGATTCATAAGTGTATGACAGTCAACGCGACGGTTTTAGGTTCGATTCCCACTAGAGAGAATTAAATATTCAAAATTTTTATTTCTCCTCTCTTGTTACGAGTACTCTCTCCTCTCTAGTAACTCAACGTCGCACTTTGCGTGCGACTTAATTTTCCGCCACTCAAAACGCTATTCCTCTAAAATCGGTGGAAAATGAGAAAAATATCAGTGGGAACGGAGTGTAAACACTAGGATCACAGGTTCTCTCTGCCCACCGTGATATATGAGGGATACGGGAATTTAACTTGTTTTTTCTCCGCTCTGCTGACTGAGCGCGGTGTTGAATTACGTCGCTTACGTTATTTAACCACGTGATTAACAGGAAAATTGCGTGATGCTACTTGTGAAGTGCTTTTTTTGATAAGCGGAAATAACATTTTCAATATAAAAATTGTTAATACAATAAATAAAGTATAACTTATTATACGCATTTTAATACTGTATAGTTATTTTAAAAATGAATAATTTTCGAGTAACAAAGCATTTTCAAGCAAATTAATTGAAAGTCTCAGTGAAGAGGTATATTTAAAATTAACTCGGTTAAACCCAAAATAAGCGTCAGGCGATCCCTATACGGTATTCATCTCATAAAAGGTGGTTGGGCTGTTGTACCATTACATGTGGTAATACAGCTAACTCATTAAAAAATATCTTTTTATTAAAAGAAACCGGTAATTTTTTTATACCCTGGGTAGGAAGGCGAAACTAAGGGTGTAGATATTTCGTTCCCCACTTTCCGTCGAATTTTCGAGACATTACTGGTTAAAGTTAAGAAATCAATGCCTCTCCGCTTCGTGTTCGAGAGAGGAAATGAAAATAATTTGAATACAACTAGTTTCTACGCTTGAAGATCATACTTACAACCGTCATGTTACAGTGAGACGTAAACAGTAGTAAAGTAGTAGTAGTAGTAGTAGTAATGTAAAGACGATTTGATTGAGAGGAACTTTGTTCCTTCCTAGAACAAAAGAACACTAGAAGTATGCATACATTAGTAACAGTAGTATTATAGGAATAAAAATGGAGACATAAAATTAAGTATGAAATCAGTAGAAAATCAAAAGTATATAGAGAAAACGGTTTTAGAATATTATTGAGTGTTTTGCTACAGCAAAATAGTTAATGGCTAAAGTTTATTTATATAAACAAAGTTAAACATAACTGTAAACAGTATAAAGTAAAATTTGTTAGACATGCAAAGACAATGAATTATCAACTTTCAAGAAGTTATAAAAACACATATTATTATTTTTAATTCATATATTTATTTCTTATTTGCATCTAACATTCAACGACAGCAGTGAGTGGAGTGTCTTGACACTAGATTTGGAGGAAAAATGTGAAGCTACTTTGTTAGTGTTAACTGAATTTCTGATCTGAATGAGGTGTGTTTATTCAGCTCAGATAAACTAATACGTTGAATTGTAGCGAATCCCTTTCATTTTAACAAAATACGAAAACGACAACGAGGCCTTAAACATCAAATTAATTTTGCTATTCTGGCGGTAGACAATGTGAAGCGTTGAGCACCACTAAAATGTCTCGAAAACTAAGCAAAAACTGGGGAATATATCTATCTATCCAAAACAATACATTTTTTGCATTTTCTTTAATAATTAATTTCCATCACTCAAAACTACACTATACTAGAACAACTATACTATTCCATTACGCAATGGCGTGTAGCTTACCATTCATTGTCTATAGTATATGACGCCACTGCTATGTAATTGGGCGGTCGCCTTAATCGTCGCTATAAAAATAAATTATACATCTGCCTGTTCGTCAGTGAGTTACTTCCTTTATGTTGGCCGGCGTGTTTTAGTCCAGTCTCTGTTACCAGGTACATTTCATTATACTGGTAAATTTCACTGTTACCAGGTATTTCTCATTTATACCGGTAAATTTCACTGTTACCAGATATTTTTCATTTATATATAATAGGTATATTTCACTGTTACCAGGTATTTCTCACTTATACCGGTAAATTTCACTGTTACTAGGTATTTTTCATTTATATAGGTATATTTCACTGTTACCAGGTATTTTTCATTTATATAGGTTAATTAATTTGGCCGGCGTGTTTTATTTAATCCAGTCACTGTTACCACTGTTACACGACAAATATGGCTTAATTTATTATTATTTTGCTTTCGTTTAAATAAAGAATGCTGTTCTTGATTATGTTTAGTAGTAATAATAGATTTTAGTAGGTCTAATGTTGACATTCCGTAGCCCATTTTACGTTGAATTTTCGAGGCAACAGTCTGTCGATGGCCGGAATTCAACGCAGCGCTTTGAAAATAATTAATTCTTCCAAAGCCACAACCACCGCGCATACAGTGACATGCTATGCCGCTTTCTAACTACGTCCTCCTTTCGTTATTTATAAACACATTATTTAATTTTAACTGCAGATCAGAAGATACATACATTTATTTTATGTGAGTTTGTCAAATAAGCTTTATAAAATATGAAACAGCATAGAAAATACTCCGAAAGGAAACTTTGAATAAAATTTGCAGAAACTAATATTATATAGTTGCTTACTTTATTTTGCTTTTCGCAACGCCATTCTCAACTTCGCTGCGCTTAGAATTGTGAAATTCGATTGAAAGTACAAACAAAATATATGTTTTCGAATTTAATATGAGACCAATGTTTTTTAGATTCATAAAAACATAAGACTTATTCATGTTCATGTGTTTAATGCCAGTCGTAGTGCAGGTTATGGGTTCAATTCCCACCCGAGAAAATGAAATATTTAATATTTTCATTTCCTCGTTCTGGCAAAGCGTGGCGTTGAGTTACTTGTTGAGTGAACAAGTAATGCCTCCAGAATTAGATGAGAAATGGAGAACGAAAGTGTCTTACTGGGAACGAAGTATCTTAACACTAGGTTCCTAGGTTCCTTCTGCCTACGCTGCTTAGTGTTAGGTACAACATATAGTGAATCCATTTTCCCCAACTAACAGATCTAGCCAACTCTCAGCAAATTTGACCTAAATATCCACCATCATTTCATATTCCCAGTAACAGGCAAAACTTGCACGAACCAGACTTCTCGTTATATTTTATTGTTTAAAAATAAAACTGTTATTTACGTTGTACGGAAAGCGTTACAGCGTGGCACATTTACAGTCCACTTCCGGTGTCGGTGATTTAGTTGTTAAGACCGAAAAATGAGTATTTAACGTGGAAAAAACGATATTAGTTGAACGACTATTTTGCACTGCAGTTACAGTGCAGTTCTGAATTTCATAGTCATATGATTTTGATTTCTTTAATTAAATCTTTTATCTTAAGATTTAGGGAAGTTAATCTGAAATGCTTAAAGACATAGTGTAAGCTAAAATTTACTTCCGTCGTGGCGCAGTTGAACAGTGTCTGACTGTAAATGCGATGGTTGAGTGTTCGATCTCGATTCGGCGAAATGATTATATTTAAATTATTCCGCACTAGCAGCGCAAACGCGGCGTTGAGTACCATCCTGGAAATTGTACTGCAAATTAGAGAATGACATGGAGGTTCCCTCGGTTTATCCTGCTATAAAGGAAATAACCAATTTTTAACACTTAATAAGCTCTTTGATTTTTTATTATTACACATTTTAAATAAAACTATGTTAACCGGATTAATCGCGTATATTTTGTATGTTTATACATTTTTGGAAACCCGACGTTTCGAACACTTTGAAATAGTCCGTGGTGGAAGTAAAAATGTATTAAAATACAAAATATACGCGATTAATCCGGTTAAAATAGTTTTATTTAAAATTTTTAACACTTGTTTATTCCACGACTCGTGGTCGACCTGTATGTAACTATTAACTAGCTGTATAATAAGATCTAAGAGTCTAAATTACATGCACTTCTGATTTTTTGTATATTAAATGACTATACCATATTATTGTGATATCGAGCTCGTCTGATGATGGAATTAGAAGGTGTTGCCATCTTCTAATTCCATCATCAGATTAGAATGGTCCAAAGTTCTATCCTTTGGACTGTATAGTAAGTATATCGAGCTTGTGCGCCTTACATTTGCTAGATCCTTACATTTCTTTATTACGTGTTCTGTTATGTATTTTTTTTAAGTTTTTAAACGATTAATTTATTTTGTTTAAAATCCACATTCTTTTATTCAACTTGGTTGGCAAAACGATATTTAAAAAAAAACCTTTTTTGAACAGTTTTCAAGTTAATTTGAATTCACAACTAAAGTAACAAGATAATAATATGTCTAACTAAACCACGATGACACTGTACTTATATTATTTTTAAATTATGCAGAAGGAAGAACGGTCATAAGTTCGCAGCATAAAAGTTTCGCGTTATGTTAATGTCGCTATAAACATTCAAGGCAAAAGTCCAAGTTCTGTAATGTATTCATACAACGCGTTAGGTCCCAAATGTAAACAAAACTTGGAATTTTTACATATAAGTGACAGTCTGAGGCGTTTTTTCTTTAATATTTATAGAATATTTTAGAAAATTTAAGTGGATGAGATAGTTAAATTTTCAAATGAAATTTTTAAGCGTTTTTATACCTATGTATAAAAGTTATTATTAGAAAAGAAAAGAATTATAAATTTTTAGGACCCTATTTTCAATGGCTATTATTATTTTTTGTTTTAATTTATGACGAAACAATGCTACGAAAAGTAGCTGCTTTACAAATTAAAAAAAAAACAACATTTAAGTTTTTTATTCCAAATAAACCTAAGTTAGAAGTATATCACCCAAACCAAACATAAATCAGCATTTGTGTAAACAATACACAATTTCTTCTTACAAATCCCAACCAGTTGGGTGCATTCAGTAATTATTTATTTATTCCGCCACCCCTCAAAGTACTGACGATATGCAGCCGGCTAATACGAATTGACGGAAATAGATTGATGGATTGATTGATTGACAAGTTTAAGGTTGAGATGGATTCCCTATAAGTCGGTGTTTTAAAGGAAGTACAAAGAAACCCGTAAATGTACGTTGTTTATCACATACTTAGTTTTGTGGGAAGATGTTTAGTGGTTGTACAGATGGTTTTATTTATGCTCACGTTATTTTGTATTCAAATTTTTTAAGTCAGTCGCGGTGTAGCAGTACGAGCGTGCGATAGGTTGTGAGTTCTATTTTTACAAAAGGAAATTAAATATTTAATATTTTAATTTCCTGGTTTAACATGCGATGCTTCATATGGAAATGTCTTAATGGAAACTGAATGTTTTAACACTAGGTTCCCAGATTTCACTTGTCTACTCTGCTAGTGGAGCTAAAAATAATATTACTATTATAAAAAAAGTCAGCGTCACGCTGTATTCCTCACACAGCAGAGTAGGCAGAGGGAACTTAGTGTTAAGACACTCCGTTCCCCACTTTCTGCCGAATTATGGAAGTATTGCGTGTCGAGTGGCAGAACTCAACGCCGCGCTTTGCCTCGATACCATGGCGAAGAAATGAAAATATAAAATTAAACAAATATTACATCTCCTTGAGTGGGGATCGAACCCACAACCAGTCGGTTTTTCAGTCACACTTTGTGCCCCTGCGCCACGACTGGCCTCAAATATTACAATTATGATTCATTTTAATGATTTAATGTGAAGCACAAATTATATTCAAATGGGACTCAGGTAACAAAGTAATTAGATAAGATTTTTATATCACGCAGAGCGAAGAAATGGAAATATAAATTTAAATAAATATTTAAATAATTCCTTGAGTGGGGATCGAACCCACAACCAGTTGCGTTTACGGTCACATTTTGTACCCCTGAGCCACACTAGCTTCAGTGAAAAGATAAATAAATAATAGTTTCCCCCAAATGGAAATCGAACCCACAACCGTCGCATTACAATCATGTAACTATAACGATTGTACGCCTCAAAGGCCTCATCATTTTTAGTAGCTCGTTTTCTAAAATATTTTGATTTGACATTTTAGAAACAAAATTAGTATCCCACACATAGCAGAGTAGGCCGAGGGAACCTAGTGTTAAGACGTTCCAATTCCTACTTTCCGCATTATATTTTAGAAACAAAATTGAAGATATATTCAGCTTGCTGAACGATTTATTAAGTTTTTATTAAGTTGAATAGAGCTTAAGGTCTGGATATAGGCTTATCCGTTCAAAAGTAAACACTGTACAAGTATACAAATACTCACAATATGTTTATATTTGCAGGAGAGATAAAAGTAAATTGGGATCGGATCTATCAGATTTGTCTCGATTTGAGTATTCTTGGTTTATATCCTTCAAAATGAAATACACGCTTGAACAATGACATTGTGCGTATACAGTTTATTTTTTATTTAGTTATATTTTGTTTTAAAGCTTTTTTATCAGTTGTATCCCGCACACAGCAGGGTAGGCCTCTACCTACCCTGCTGTGTGTGGGATACAGCTGATAGGTTCCCTCTGGAACCTAGTGTTAAGACACTCCGTTTCCCACTTTCTGCCGAATTCCGGAGGCATTGCGTGTTGAGTAGAACTCAATGCCGCGCTTAACCTCGACACCAGAGCGAAGAAATCGAAATGTAAATTTAAGAAAATATTTCATCTCCTCGAGTGGGGATCGAACCCATAACCAATCGGTTTTAAATCTTATTTTGGGAATAAAATAACTACAATAACCCAGTCTCCAATAATTTCTTGTATCGATTAGCTCAATTCAATTAATTTGTATAAAAAAATATCAATACCTTGGAAACAAGAAAATTATTTTTCGAATGAGTAGAACTAACTGCCGCCTTTTATCTTAATGACGATAACGAACGATATTTGTGGGTTCGATTTCTACTTGATGAAACTAAATAATAAAAATTTTAATTTCAGACAAGGCATTGAGTTCCGCCAATTAACATACACGAACATGTTATTAGTTCAACTTCTGCTAAACTCTTGATTACAATCAAGAGTTTAGCAGAAGCAAGCAAGGATAGTAAAAAAAAATACCTTTATGATGTATTTCGCATGTAGCAGAGTAGGCAGAAGGAGCCCAGTATTAAGACTTTCCGCCGAATTCTGTAGGCACTGCGCGTTGAGTGTCAGGAATTAACGCCGCGCTTTGCGTAGGCACCAGACTGAAGAAATGAAAATACTAAATATTTCATTTTCTCTAGTGGGTATCGAACCCACAACCGTCGCGTTACTGTCGCTGAGTAGTATTCGTCGTAATATTTTATATTTAATATATGCACTATATTTCAGAGGTAACGAAGAGGTCTCACGGGACAGAGATATGAAGTTTCGTAAATAATGTTAGTATGCAGAAGCTAAGCCAGCAATTATAATGTATATTTTAGTTTATTATATGCAAATAATTTTATTGTAATGTTACCTCGTGGGACTTCTTTTTTATATAAAAAAGTACTAACGTTTCAGTATTTTAATAGGAATACCTAACTGTAACAAATATTTTTTTAGTTTTTTTAGTTCGCCACCTATTATATAACTAGAGGGCGCGCGCGGCTTCGCCCGCTTATTAGGAGTGAATTCTAAAAAAAGCCACGAAACACGTGTTCAATAAAATATTTTTAACAGTCTGAATTTAAATTTTTATAAAAATCGGTGGCAATTTAAAGATTTTTACATATAAACTTTCAACCCCTTATTTGAACCCTTAGGGGGTGAATTCTTAAAAACCATGAAACACGTGTTCAATGAAATATTTTTAAGAGTCTGAATTTCAAATTTTATAAAAATCGGTACAGATTAAAATTTTTTTCCATACAAACTTTCAACCCCTATTTCATCCCTTTAGGGTTAAAATTTTTCAAATTCCCTTCTTAGTGGATGTCCAGAATATGAAAATAAACATCTGCCCAAATGTCACGTTTCTACCATCAGCGGTTACGGTTCTGCGTGCGTCTTACCTCAGTCAGCACAAGTCCTTTTATATATATATAGATATATTTTTGTATTACTATTACTTATGTCGATAAATTATTGAATAATGTTTATTTTCTATGGCACATATTATTTGGATATCAGAGACCTAAATGTAACTACTGAGCGGCCATCTTAGTACAGAGTAACCTATTTGAGAAAATAATTTATAAACTATAAGAATGTTGGTTATCAAATGGTATAAGAAAATATGCTTTCTTCTTATGTGTTGTAATAACTATTTATATAGTTACTTATAACAAAATATACTATAAGTAATAAATATTGTCAATTATACATAAATATAAAAGTCCACGCCATGAGGTCAGTCGCGGCGCAGCGGCACGTAGTGTGACTGTAAAACCGACTGGTTGTGGGTTCGATCCCCCGAGGAGATCAAATATTTACTTAAATTTATATTTCCATTTCTTTGCTCTGGTATCGAGGCTAAGCACGGCGTTGAGTTCTGCCACTCAAGACGCAATGCCTCCAGAATTCGGCAGAAAGTGGGGAACCGAGTGTCTTAACACTAGAATCCCTCTCCCTACCCTGCTGTGTGCGGGATACAGCGTGAAGCTGATTTATTTGATTTATTTTATAAAAGTCCACGATATAATATATCATTGTAATTTTTATTTTATTATAATAGTTTTTAGTTTAAATTAATTCTCGAAAACAAACAGTGCACAAAAAAGTAATCGTATTCCTACGAATCTACGAGTATATAAATTAATCATCTCATCAATGTCGGTTATTTAATCATTAAATCTGTTTACGGAGTAGTAGTAAATTAATAATAACACTAGGTTCCCTCTGCCTACAGTGCTATATGCGGGATATAGCGTGAAGCTCAAATCTATATATTGGTTTTCAATCAAAGTTTCAGTCAATTCAATAAAATAATAAATAATTTTACAGCACATTATAAAATACTTTATATTGATAAAACTTTTTATTTATGAACACATTGAAATTAAACAAATACTAAATGTTAAGGGAACTTTGCCAAAATACAATAGTGCAAGCTGTGCACTTTAATCGGTTAAGCCGTTTGCCGTTTCTAAAATTAGCGACAACAAGCGCACAGAGAAACAGACGAACCGAACGTTTACTATTACATTATTAAATAACCCCAATATTTTTTTTTGTAATAAGCTTCATATGGCAACTTCGATAATTCAACCTAAGGTTTTAATAATTTTCAGCTTCATGCTATCTTATCCCGCACACTGCAAGATAGGCAGAGGGAACCTAGTGTTAAGACACTCTGTTCCCCACTTTCTGCCGTATTCTGCAGGCATTGCGTGTTGAGTGGCAGAACTCAACGCCGCGCTTTGTCTCGACACCAGAGCGGAGAAATGGATAGAATATAATATAGATTTAATAATTTTCACATTACAAATCTTAATTGTTTTGCAAACGTACGTTATATATTTAAACAGGAACGTAATTCTATTTATTAAGTAAATTATTAAATATATGTATTAAGTAAATAAATAAATTAGGCCAGTCGTGGCGCAGGGGCATAAAGTGTGACTGTAAAATCGACTGGTTGTGGGTTCGATCCCCACTCGAGGAAATGAAATATTTATTTACATTTATATTTTTATTTGTTCTCACTGGTGCCGAGGTAAAGCGCGGCGTTGAGTTTCGCCACTCAACACGCAATGCCTCCAGAACTCGGCGGAAAGTTGGGAACGGTACGTGTCTTAACACTAGGTTCCCTCTGCCTACCCTGCTTTATGCGGGATACAGCGTGAAGCTAATTTAATTTAATTTATTTTTTGTAGTAAATAATTTAGTAGTTTAAGCGTGCGAAGACGCGAGCGAGTCGCAGGTACCTAGTAGATTTCTGGTTTATTTCTGTTTATAAAACTCCCAGTAGTATTGTAATTCGATACCGTATATCGAAGGTATCGGTTCCCACGGCAACGTCGAGACGCGCTCCGTCGAGTGCTACACTTCAGTACACGGACGTTCACCTGTGAATATCTCTTAACATATTATGTTCATATTGAATATAATTTAATTTATTTATAAGTCTTATATATCTAGTATAGTAGCCTTTTTCGTTTCACACTGTATCTTGCACATAGCAGGGAAGCAGGTGGAACTTGGGCACCTATGTTAAAACACTTCGTTCTCATTAAGACACTTTCGTTGCCTATTTTCAGCGGAATTCTGGAGGTATTGCGTGTTGAGTGACCTGTGAATCAAATATATAGTAGCTGTAGACATATTATAGAAGATTCTTATAGCTTCACTTATCTACCTAGTACTGTGACAATGGTTTTCACCTTCCATCGACTGAATCCATCGACATAACTTGTACCACCGAAAGGGAAACATAAAAAAAAATATTTTTATTATATCACAGCTGTCGTTTTCGCATACAACTAACTATTTTACCTCACGATGACATTAATGTATTTGGTTAGGTAGAGGGAACCTGGGAACCTAGTATTAGAACACTCCGTTCCCAGTAAGACACCTTCGTTTTTTTGCCACTCAACCATCGCGCTTGCAGTCGCACGCTTGTGGTCTTGGCGCAACGGAGCGACTGTTGACTAATGTATTATTCTTAGGGAAAAAAAGATTAGGGAGAGGAAAGGGATTAAGGGAGATTTTGTTCTATAATCCATATCTATAGTAATTATATTATAGTATAATACAAAATATAAAAGGATTTCTTGCTTTTCTTCGCTGTTTAGTTATTATTTACAAGAACTCCGCACTACTACTGCTTTTCGTAGTAACCATTTAGAGATAGATATCAATTATGGTCTAATTGACACTAATATCAATGTCACTTAAATTATAATTGTGCTAATTGACAACTCAGTGCGTCTCTAAGACATTTTCTGAAATAAAGTATTCATCTTAAACGTAATATATTTATTCTGAATTTACTGAAATTTCAAAGTATTTATCATTTGTATTTAATGTCAACTTAACAGAAATATATTTATTTATTTATATCCTGTGGATTTTCTCAATATTTATTTAACTGAATAAAATACAGAAGGACTTTCTTGCGTCTCGATGTAGTCGACACGTATTTTATAACTTTTATAACAGTACAAGAAGTAGTTCCATTTAGTTCTTGAAAATATTATCAAAATATATTTTTTTTGTTTCACAGTACCCACAGCGCACGTAGCGGGGGTGGTGGGCAAGAAAGCGGCCTTGCCATGTGATACACAGCCGTTGTCAGCGGACGATAGAGTCGCCATGGTGTTGTGGTTTAAAGAAGCTGATTGGGAGCCATTGTACAGGTGTGTTCTTTCATTTAATCATATATATTTTTTAAATAATTCATCAAAAATTTGATTCCACTAATGAAACTTTACCTAGATTGTATTTTAATTTATACTGTTTAATCATGTCAACCTCACCCACCACCTTAACCATCTTGTTCTACTTTAGAGCTATTCTATTTCCCTCTGACAGTATTAATACTAACTAACTTTTTATAACACCAATTAATTCTGAGTCTGACTCCAATCAATTTTCAAGCCAGTTGTGGCGCTAGTCTAGTAAATTTATAGTCGCACCATAGCGTGCGACTATAAATTTGACAGATTGTGGCTTTCATTCTCATTGGAGGAAATTAAATATTTAATATTTTCTTTTACCTCAATCTAGTGAGGAGGCAAAGCGCGGTATTGAGTTCTGCCACTCAACACGCAATACCTCGAGATTTGGGGAACGAAAGTAGCTTAATAGAAACGAAGTATCTCAACCTCTCTCTCTCTCTCTTTCTATCATGCTATGTGCGGGATACAGCGTGAATCTAAAAAATAGACAAAGCACCAAGTTTCGCCACTAATCTCTCGTGTTGGAAACATAATCTATATATATAAAAGGACATGTACCTGACTGACTGAGGTAAGACGCACGCACAGCCGTAACCGCTGTGCGTTCTACGCACACCACACCACGTGAAATTTGAACAGATGTTTATTTCCATAATGTGGACATCTACTAAAAAGAGATTTAGAAAAATTTTAATCCTAAAGGGATGAAATAGGGGTAGAAAGTTTGTATGGATTGTTTTTTTAAATCGGCACCGATTTTTAAAAAATTTGAAATTCAGACTCTTAAAAATATTTCATTGAACATGTGTTTCATGGTTTTTTAGAATACACCCCCTAAGGGTTCAAAAAAGGGGTTGAAAGTTTATATGGAAAAATCTTTAAATCGCCACCGATTTTTATAAAATATTAAATTCAGACTGCTAAAAATATTTTATTGAACACGTGTTTCGTGGTTTTTTCACCCGTAAGGGTGCAAACAAGCGGGCGAAGCTGCGTGCGCCCACTACTTTTAATATAAGGTTTCCTCTGCCTTCTCTGTTATGCGAGTAAGATCACGAAAAAATTAGAACAATTAAAAAAAAAAACTTTAGACATCTTTTAGTCTATACTTTTTACCAAGACTAATTTGGTAAAGTAGTTAGATAAAAATCTAACTGTGGTTGAGTTGTAAAGGAGAAGCGCAGAGTCGTTTTTTTTTGAGTTGCGGGCACATCCCATTAGAAGACGTAATGTTCTATTTGAAAGCCTAATATGCTTTACACTGACTTTTAGTTCTGTTTTGATAGTACTAGGTATGGTATTGATAGTCTTTTTATTTAAAATCATCATTCATCATCATTAGTTTTTGTTTTTTTTTTTTTATTTCAATCTCCGTATACCAAGATTTCGTTATTGTGAGATCCCACAAAATTTTTCAGTCACGCGTGCTGCGAGATCCGCAAGATTTGCGGAACTAGAAAGAAGCATGCACTCGACCTTTGCCAGTTTCTGCGCTCGGGAAATTAAATATTAGGTCCATATATTTGGTATTGACGTTTTGTCGTACTGGCCACTTTAATCACAAATTTCTCGTCTTTGTTTAGGAATTCCAAATTCAAATTTATACAACTATTACACACTTGTCACATTTGTGTTTCGGTAACCGTCATTCATTTGTTTTTTTTTTGTTTGCGTCAGTCAGTGTACAAAACTTAAATATCGAGTTATTATTATTATAATGGCTCGAGGGGTTAATGATGTGTCGTCGGCCGTGTTGTAAGAGAAAACACAGTGCGTTTTTTGTTTTAAAGTTTAGGTTTTGGAAATTTCGACCTGCAGAAAAAGACTCGTGTTAATAATGAAGTTAATAATGAAAAATTGAATATTTGTGTAAAGTCTTTCTTTCGAATTTATTCTAGTTAGTGGTATAGCAACGTGCGCAGGGTACAGCTAGTTATTTATTTTATATATATATAAAAAATTTCGACATGTTTTTACCACATCATTTCTCACTACATTTTTTGTTTTAGCTACGATGTCCGAGGAAGAACACCAAATCAGCCGAAGCTCTGGTCATCTCCAACAGGATTTGGGTCTCGAGCGTACTTCCGGGCCACTGCATCACCAGCGACCCTGCTAGTTGATAATGTTGGTACCGCTGACACTGGCGTCTATAGATGTAGGGTGGACTTCAAGAATTCACCTACTAGGAATTTGAGAATTAATTTTACGGTTATTAGTAAGTTTATATTTTTTTTCTATATGATAACTTTTTTCCACTTTAACATTTAACATTATATAGCAGCGGAGACGCAGCGTCACTATAAACACGACAGTTGTGGGTTCTATTCCTATTCGGAGGATTTAGTTATTTTCATTTCTCCGCCGCCTCTCATCACTCATAGTCAAGGATAAAATTAAATGAAAGAAACAAAAATGAAAGTGTGGGATGTAAGTATCATTATTACAATTTATTTATGTTGTTAGCATTTCTGTAGGGAGATTTTTACAAATTTCCGCTACCACGCTGTAACAAGCATATAAAAATTTCGACGTAGCTGGATGAGCACGGGTTCGAGTCCCGCTACGTTCAAATTTTTATAAATTTTCTAAATAAGTAGCTTTAATGAACCTTTTTGGAGCGGTAGTGATGATAAACAGAATCTTCGGAACCGAGAAATTTCTTTTAATTGTAGATATAAATCCAATACCCTTTATAGACCAAGATAACCTTAAGATCTTGGAAATGCTTTACCGCAGACCTCCACAAGTCTTCGTCAATCAAACTTGTAGTGTGCTCACAGAAGTCCTATGGACGGCGTCTACACCTTGCGAAATATATATCCTGTTATATACTCGTCAAAAGGGCAGTTCCTTTCTAGGAAGGATCAAGATGAGCAGTGCTGAGGGATCTTATACATACGCTGTATCTCACGTTTACCCAGGAGGGGACTCTGATCGGCCAGGGATAAGGAGAAGAAAAAGGCTTGAAGGTGCTGACAATTCACGATACTCAGGGCTGCAGCTGCATCATAGCGTTTAGCACGCTGTCGTAGCAATATCTCGGCACACCGACAGCTGCACGTAATATAGCGTAGGCAAAGATGACGCAGTCAAAATGTTATATATTGTAATGCGTGAATTTGTGAATACAGTGTGAAATTGTGTAAATGCTCGATTATCATCTTAGTTGTAAGTAAAATTTATAAAAATAATGTAAAGATAAAATTAATAATTTATTATAATAAATATTAACTGTTTATATAAATTTTTTTTTTTCATCTTCATGATGTATCCCGCACACAGCAGGGTAGGCAGAGGGAACCTAGTGTTAAGACACTCCGTTCCCCACTTTCCGCCAATTTCTGGAGGCATTGCGTGTTGAGTGGCGGAACTCGACGCCGCGCTTCCCCCTCATCACCATAGTGAAGTAATGAAAATATAAATGTAAATAAATATTTCATCTCCTCGAGTGGGGATCGAACACACAACCAGTCGATTTACAGGCACACTTTGTGCCACAGGGTGTAAACGCGACTGTTAGTTTTCATATGAATTTACAATAGGCTTGTATGCCTATCAAGAATGAATATAACATTTGTTCTTTTATTTTTAGACGCTCTTAGAATACGTTCATTTATATCGATGCCTTCATAGATTCAAATTAAAACTAACCAAGTCAGATCTTACACATAAATATAGTGTTCTAAGTTGTAAGAAAAAAGGACATTTTAAATTGTTATAAAATATTTTATATTGTTAAAAATAAATTACAGGACCGACCATTGAACTTGGCTTACATTTACATCTTACTTCTTTTAATTTTGAAGTCAACAACCAAGACATATATCATACTATTGAACTTGGCTTTCATTTCACATTTATGTTTTTGTTGGGATAATTTATCACTAGTTCTCTGTCTGTGCTTATAAAATAAAAACAACAGTAAAAACAAATCGTTTGCTAGTCAAAAATTAAACACAAAACAATTACAAAACTCATCGCTAACAAGCGTTGGTTTAAGAACTAACTTTCCATTATAACTTTAGTTAGAAATAAAATGAGCATCGAAATCAAAATTTTATTCACTCTCGTATATAAAGTTAAATCGACAGCCAAACTGTTCAACTCACAACTAATTATGGAACACATGCAAATAGAAATTGTATTGAATAAAATACTAGTTTAATTAATTCATCCAGTAAATATAAAGTGAAATATAAAGAGGCCGGTCGTGGCGCAGCGGCACGAGGTGTGACTGCAAAACCGACTGGTTGTGGGTTCGATTCCCACTCGAAGAGATGAAATATTTACTTAAATTTATATTTCCATTTCTTCGCTCTGGTGTCGAGGTTAAGCGCGGCGTTGAGTTCTGCCACTCAACACGCAATGCCTCCAGAATTCGGCAGAAAGTGGGGAACGGAGTGTCTTAACACTAGGTTCCCTCTGCCTACCCTGCTGTGTGCGGGATACAGCGTGAAGCTAATTTAATTTTTTTTTTTTAAATATAAAGTTATTTTAATTAAAAAAAAAACAATTTGATATATTTAATGAATCGCTTACATTCCTATAAAACTCAACTAAAAAATATTTTATATATAGAGATATTAATCTCATTTTTATATATGAATTTTCAGCTTTTTTTTATGAATGTTAATTTAAGCTACAGTTCAGCAATTTATTTACATTCTTGTTTGCTTTACTATATTATTTGGAAACTGTGGAAAAGCGATTTCTTCGTAAGATATGCGGGGTCAGCTTGGCTGATCGAATCCATAATGAAGAAATACATAGCTTGGCAGATACTAGCGAGGATGTTACAGTGAATGAAGAAGAATATGCTCAGTTGGTTTGGGCACGTCGAACAAATGAGTGGTGAAAGATGTGCAAAAAAGGCTTATTAGCCCTTAAGGGCCATAATGAATTACATAACCCACTGAGGTTGGGAGGAGGGGGCCCCACAGTTAGTTTGGACACGGCGAAGGCCTTTGATCGAGTGTGGCATGGGGCTCCCCTTGCTAAACTTCCATCGTATGGGCTTCCCGACAATTTATGCAAGTAGATCGCCAACTTTCTCAATGGGGGTAGCATCAAGGTCGCTGTCGACGGTTTTGGCTCTAAACGTATGCCCGTGAAAGTTGGCGTTCCCCAAGGCTGCGTGCTGTCCCCTACGCTGTTTCTTCTGCATATCAATGACATTTTAGACGATTCTAGGATTCTATTTATTGCCATGCAGATGATAGCACAGTGGACGCTATTTACCGCGCAAGTCTTTCTCGGGAAAACGTCGACCGGTGCCGAAATACACTTGTGTCTTCAATTGAAGCATCCCTCGGGAATGTTGCTCATGGAGTAAAAGGAGCTTGGTTCAATTAAATACCTAGAAGACACAAGTTTGCGCGTTAACCACAACAAAAAGGCAATAATTTCCTTGTAGCCGCGCACAGTATTAGCACATTGGGCCTTAGCGTTTCTAGTTAATGCCAGTATGCCGTGATCATTTGGAAAGCAAGCCCAAGTTGGCCTCAAAGAAGCTGGGGGTATAACTCCGATTGGCCCTGTATATGGTCCAGGTTCGGCCTTATATGGAGTATTGTTCTCATCTCTGGGCTGGTGCAGCCCAGTATCAGCTTGACCCATTTGATCGCATACAACGTAGAGCTATTCGAATCGTTGGGGACCCAATAATTTGTGCGGAGCTTGACACATTGGCTTTGCGTAAAGATGTCACCTCGCTGTGCGTTCTCTACCGCATTTATCATGGCAAGTGTTCTGGAGAAGTGGTTGGCTTGTTACCTGCGATTTTCTAATCGCACAGTACGTCACAAACTCAATTATTATCCACACCATCTGAATACGTGGCACTCCACGACTGTACGGTTTCGTAGGAACTTTCTTCTACACGCCACTCAACTGTAGAATGGCCTACCTGCGGCAGTGTTTCCAGTTTCCAGAGTTCCTTCAAAAAGCGCGTTTATCTCCACCTTAAAGGCCGGGAACGTATGTGTAGATCCTCTGACGTTACACGGGGTCGTGGGTGGCGGTGATCATGCTTTGTCTTTTTCCATAAAAAAAAGACTAATGGGTGTAAAAACACCTTATTTTTAAAAGTCATGAAATTATGAATTAATTTGAAGAAATTGTTTGAAGAATTTGTAAAAAACTCGGAAAAAATAAAGATAGAAAATATGACTAAAACAGCTGATTATACAAGAGGGGACCATAATGTTTTCTTTTTTATAACAAAATGAAATCCAAATACAAACCAAGGTTTTTATTTCTGTTAAGTACAATATGTTACCCTTAACTTTGGCTAACTTTAATTAATTATATAGTTCGGAATATTATTTTCTTTGTCACTTCCGACATAGGTTAGGAATATGTAAGGATGTATGAGCGCTAACGATAACGATAAGTACCTTGTGTTAATTGATTTTTGTTATTAGCGTTTGCAGGTGATAATTATTATTTAATGTAAGTTTTATACATGTTTAATGGCATTGAAACCAAATTGTTACTTTATTATCTGTTGTTTTGTTTTTATTTAATATTTATTTAACCTGATACCTAAATATATATTAAAAAAACATAGATTTTTTTCACAAGTGTGACAAAAAAAACTTTAATATTTTTAGGGAGCTTTTAGTTTCTCAGTCATTTTCAAATATTTTTTCTACTTTCGTTTACAAAAATTTTTCTCGTAGAGATGAGACAGAAGTTCTTTTTAGTAGTGAACACTTCGGAGATCATCTTAATGAATATCTTCTTCTAATAAGTTCTCTTCGTCAGTCGGTTTGAGATGCTAGTACAGCTTTGATTTTTAATTTTTGTAGATACCTACTAGTTACTCAAAATTCCATTTTCCATGCGTAATACAATAAAAATTATAAGGAAAGTCAATACTTATGTTGTTAATCAATAGGGCACTGTGGGTGTCGAAATATCCAGGTAGCAAGCGTGTGGTAAAAATTGCGCGTGAAAATGATCGCTTCTCCCACGCGTTCAAGGACTACACATAATTTGAGAGAATAGACAAAAGTGTAAAGGGCTGAGACAAAAATTAAAAACTCCCCCGAGGGCATGTATGAAGAGGTTGATGACAGCGGACGAGGCGAAAGTAGTATAAAGAGACCGTAACGTTTGGCACTCCGTTCTCTCTGACGCTGTGCTTCACGTGCGTCACGCTGTACTCCGCTAGTGAAACAGTTAGAGATATAGATTGGTTGTTTGCTTTATTTGGGATAATTTGAAGTTGTTTTTATATTTAAAAAAAATATGGATTAAGACCGTTTTGGCTCAAAAGATGTGATCAATAAGTTTAATTTATAATTTTGGATGAGTAAAATCAAAAAAAAAAAGATATAGTACAAAAAATGTCTAAAAGAATTTGGCGTTGAGTTCTGCCACTTAACACGCAATGCCTCCAGAATTTTTCGGAAAGTGGATATCGAACGTGGCTTAAAATACAAATGCGTAGTACAAGCGGATGAAACTATTGCGGAGGCCGCAATAAAAAATTAAATAATAAAAAGATAAATATTCATTACGACAAAATAATCAAGAAAAGTAAAGACAAAACCAATATTAAATATAATATAAACATATTTTTACACAATATAATCAATACAATAATTAAAATATTTATGTACGTGTCCATAGCTTCTAACGTGGCTTCATGATATATCGCGCATACGGCAGAAGAAACCTAGTGTTAAGACGCTCCGTTCCGCATTAAGACTTAGTTAAACCTTAAACGTTCACCACGCACAGCCCAATTTTTGAGACTGTAGTTGAATGACAGAACTCAACGCCACTTTCTTTCAACGGCTCTTTACCAGACGGAGAAAGTGAAAATAGTTCATACTCTGAGCGGGAAGCTATTCTATATCTGTCGCGATTACTGCGGATAACCTCTTTCTTTCATTAATTTGATCAAATCAATTAATTTAATAATCACTCCGCGATTTTTTTCAATCATAATATAAATGCCCTAGATTTGCGGAAAAAGTGATCTACTTTATATTTAACTTTAATATACTTATTGTATCATTTAAAAATAAAAAAAATTAGCTTCACGCTGTATCCCGCACACAGCAGGGTAGGCAGAGGGAACCTAGTGTTAAGACACTCCGTCCCCACTTTCTGCCGAATTCTGGAGGCATTGCGTGTTGAGTGGCAGAACTCAACGCCGCGCTTAATCTCGACACCAGAGCGAAGAAATGGAAATATAAATTTAAGTAAATATTTCATCTCCTCGAGTGGGGATCGAACTCACAACCAGTCGGTTTTGCAGTCACACCTCGTGCCGCTGCGCCACGACCGGCCTCTTGTATCATATCTATTCTATATTGTATTTATTATATCTTATATCATTTATGTTTATTTTATTCATTTATATATATTTTGTTCGAAGTAAAACTGTTAAATTTATCTTTTTATATCACTTTTCACGTATTCTCCTACAAAAACAAAATATTTTTTTAATACACCATTTTCTTTACAGCTCCTCCCAATAGGCCAGCGATAATGGACGCTAAGACTCGAGATCACATGAGGTTACTAGAGCCTTACGATGAAGGAGACACTCTTGAATTGCTATGTGAGGTTTATGGAGGTGAGTATTTGTTATCCACCATTAGCCTTTCAAAGTCCACTGCTGAACATAGGTTTCCCCTAATGCTTGCTATTCCATCTAGTCCTGCCCCCGGTTAACGCGATTTTAATCCCGATTCCACAAAAAACCGGAATAATGTATACTTTAGGAGTTAAGCTACTCCGATTACCTTGGAGAAAAATTTCAAAATTATTAGTTATTTATAATTGTACTGTATTATTTATAGGAGAGATTATTTATATTTCATAATCCTTAGTAAAAAACAATGTCATTCTCACTTATTATGTATAATCTTTGTATATTAAATCCTTCCTAGAACATTGGAATTTTAGCATATTGATATGGTTGTTTTGAAAATGCAAAGTGTACTACCCCTACCTACTCTACTACTACATAAAGAGAGGATTGTTCTTTTACTCTTGTTTTTGAACTCCCAACTCAATTGAAATCTTCAAAACTGCGCTCTGACATAGACTTCTTAAACTGTTTGTTTTAATTTCACGCTGTCTCCGATTCCGAGGGAATGTATCGATACCTTAATTCTCAAACAATTTAACTCCATTTGCGTAAACCTTACACGGGACTCCGAAGCCATTATGTTACTTTTAACAGATCACTTATTATAAAAAATATTATGGTATTTTATTTTTTTTTCCGAATTGATACTCCACATTAGGAAAAATATTTGGAATGTATATTCTCGGACTCCACCTAAAATCAGGTTGATTGCTGTTTTCTAGTACTATAGTAGGATTTACAGCAGAAGTTGGAATTTCAGGTGATTTGTTTCTTATTTATAGATGTTGTAATGTTGTGTCCTCAATCTCAACATCAAGTACGCCTTGGTCATGATCTTGTGTCAATAGTTTTTGATCTTCTTTGTCGATCGGTATATTGTTCATCTCCCATCAAAACATATCGACTTTCATCTTCCTTGAGTTCAAAATGAAACATAATCTGCAATAATAAAAATAAATAATTGAGGGAGTTAAATTACGCAGGCGAGAAAAAGGCTTTTTAAAAAATTATTTATTTATTTAATTTTACAAAGAACCTTTCTGTATCAGAGCAAGTTGAAGACAAAGAATATTAATTTAAAAATTATATTATTGAAAATAGTTAACTCAGCAAATATATTAAACTCTATTGTTTGTTTCCACGAGCTGCGAGTGCGGCGTCAGGGGAATGTATCTTTACACGTTGTTAACTAGGGTAATAATTATTTTTTATTGCAGCGAAATTTATGTGCAAAATAACTCCTTCAAAAACCACGGAGACACTAATGTACCTTTAGGTATGCGACGATTTATACAAGTATAAAGCATAGAAAATGTATTTTAAGTGCACAAAATTAATAAATACTTACCACAAAATGAATATTTTTAAGTAAAACGTTAAAAGTCATTTTTACGCTTTGAAATATTTTTCCGAAGTATCGGGTTTCCGCGCGAAGCAAACAACCATTTTTCAATGATGATAAATCAAAGTGTCATGGTTGGATAGCTAAGCTAATGTACCTTGCCGTGTGATCCCGGCCTAGAATAGGATCATCCTGGTACTGGTGGTGTCGTAAGAGGCGACTAAAGTACGTGTGGTAGAGTCACGTCGCCAGCAATGGCAACACGCATGAGCAGACTCGACCGGATCATTACCACCCCCGGCATTTAAAACCGGCGTTCGCATCAGGTAATGCCGGGCTCCGGCGCCCAACCCAACTTAAAGGCCGGCAACGCAGCCTATAGCTCCTTTGGTGCTGCACGGGGTCGTGGGCGGCGGTGATCACTTACCATCAGGTGACCCGAACGCTCGTTTGCCTTGTCTTTTCCAAAAAAAAAAATCAAATAATAAAAAAAAATTGAGAAACTAATTGAGATGCATACGTTAGCATGTCTGTTTTTTTCCTAATTACTTTAATCTTTCCCAACTGCTAAAGGAGGGTTATGTTTTCGCCCCTATCTTGTATGTATGTATGTAATATTCTTTATTACCTCATATCTCCAGAACCGCTGAACATATATACATAATTGAGGTATCGTTAGATTCGTCTTAACAGCGTAAAAGAGATCGAATATTTAGATGTCCATTAGCCAGAATAGAAATAGCAACGCAAATGTATTTACATTGTGGGCTATGGCAGCGTGGCGGTGTTAATGAGACGAGACTTAATATTGAACTCTTTTATTATATATTTCATTTAGTTATTTATACGCTACAAAACAATAGTGGAAAATAATTACACAATTGTATTTGTAGCGAATAAATGTAGGACGCTGATGTAGTGCGTTTACAAATGTAGTTTATGAACAATATTAAGTATTGTGCAATACCCCTACAACATATTGTTGCCCCTCACCGGACTGGAATCGAACCGAACTCTTCCTAAACTATGCACACGCACTATGTTAATAACATGGTACTCTACGACTGTTAAACCTAATAAACGGTTGGACTTGTTTTTTTCTTTTTAGTTTTATGCAGTCGAAGTTTTTGTTTTTTTAAATATTTTTTTTCACCTGGGAAAAATATATTCCCTTAGTCTTGAAAGAGTCAAAAGGTTTTTTAATATTTTTTTTAATTTTAATAAATCAATCAGCTTCACGTTGTATCCCGCAAACAGCAGGATAAGCAGAGGGAACCTAGTGATAAGACACTCTATTCCACACTTTCCGCCGAGTTTTGGAGGCATTGCGTGTTGAGTGGCAGAACTCAACGCCGCTCAACCTCGACACCAGAGCGAAGAAATGGAAATATAAATTTAAGTAAATATTTCATCTCCTCGAGTGGGGATCGAACCCACAACCAGTTGATTTTACAGTCACACTTCGTGCCGCTGCGCCACGACTGGCCTGAACTGGTTTTTTAATTAATATTTTATAAATCAAAGTTGCGGACGATCACTAGTGGAAATATAAAGAAAAGTTTTTTTCCAGGTGATCCTAGACCCAGCCTTATTTGGTACTTAGAAAACACAATCATCGATGACTCCTATGATCAAAAACCTGATGGGGTAACGGTGAATACATTGACGTTCCCAAGCATAGGACGGCAGCATCTCAACGCAAGGCTCATCTGCCAAGCTTCTAACACTAACTTGACACCACCGCAAGCTAAATTATTGATATTGGATATAAATCGTAAGTTGTTGTTGTTGATTTAAATGTAAGGTAAGGCGTCTGATTGTGATGGGACTTGGCGACGATTGTAGGTTCAATTCCCATTAAGGCAAGGAACTATTTTCGTTTCCCACCTCTGATGATAAGACAGCGCTCCGTTTAGTTCCACCACTCAAAATAAAATGCCCATAAGGAACGGAAATGTCTTCATGGGAACGTCAAACGGTGCCTGCTTGGAGTCAGACCGGACGGAAAGTGGACAAAGATTAAGTGGTCTCTGCTCATTGACAGTTTAAAAGTGATCATAAAACCTTATACGTTTCGTATATTATTATTCTGGAGCTTTTCCCAAATGATGATGATGACTACGAACTTCTCCATCCTCTATATACTAAGCGATTTGATTGTACGATACCCATAATAAGCCCGTCGGCAAAATACTAACATTTGTAGTACCAATACTGAAATCATGTATTTCGTAATACTAATTTTGTAGATTTTGTGTTGAATGATTATTGTATGTTGTTTTTGGGATATTAATACTTTTTTCTTGGTAAAATTTAAGTCAAAAAGTGCTTGAATGTAAATGAATTCGTAGTAGCAAGTACTTGAGTGGGAATCAAACCTACAACCTGTCGCTTTTACAGCCACAAGCTTGTGCTCTAGCGCTACGACTGATATTATAATTAAGACAAAACGACAAGACATAATAATAAAAAATGTTGATAGGTTTAACGAAAAACAAAGAAATAATCGATATGAATTAATAATTCATTGCACAGTACTTAATCTACTAAAAGATATGCATAATTATGATTTTTATTACGAAAAACTATTAAAATGTTAAAATAAAAATAATACAATAAAACATATAATATTATAATTAAAATGTTTACTAACAAGCGATTCAATTTAAAATAAGTATTTATTATAACATGTTAATAAATAGACAAAGATGATTGTTTTCATATATATATAAAACTCTTTAGATAGACGTTCAGACGGAACTACTGAACTTAGTAAGTTGACAATTGGCATGTAGGTTAGGAAGTATGAAGGAGAATTCAGAAAGGATTACTATAGATTTCTTTCGAAAATACCACTTTTACTGTATTTTTTTTTATTTTTATTTTCACGCTGTATCCCGCACATAAAAGGTTAGGCAGAGGGGAATTAGGAACCTAGTATTAAGACACTCCGTTCCTATTAATACATTTCCATTCCCCATTTTCCGCCTAATTCTGAAAGCTTTGTGTGTTGATCTTAGCTTATTCTATTAATTCTCATAATTATTTCTTTATTTGTAAAATATTTATTCTATATACATATAAAACTTAATCAAGTTTGTTGCAGTAAGGCCTCTAACCGTCCAGATTTTGAACAAAAATCGACAGCTCTCAGCGGACAGGAGCTACGAGGTGGAATGCAAGAGTACAGGATCGAGGCCTGAAGCGCAAGTCACGTGGTGGAAAGGACTCAAACCTTTGAGGAAAAAAGCTAGGAATGTAAGTTACATTTTAAAAAAATAACTATACAGGGAAGATCTGTATACGTTAGGACACCTTGTACTATGTACAAGGTGTCCTAAGGTCTCTGATAGATTTACTTTAAATTTGAAGCTATAAGTGACACAAGCGGTTTTTTGTGTCCAACATCTTGATCGTACCAAAAAAGTCGCTGATTGTGAATGTTTACGTAGGGTAGTTGCTCATTGGCAATATTTTGCAACTATTTTTTTTTTTATATATTTTTATCGTTTTATTTTATGTTCTGAGTGAAAAATTTATGAGGACTTATATTATACATACTTATTTGTCAGCATATGTTTATTTACTCTTTTTTTTTTGATAGATTACATAACCTCACTCCCTTAATAAAACAAAATAATTTTGTACCTTCGGACTGTCCCAATTATTATTTTTGTTGTTTTAGATGCCACAAAGTAAGAGAAAGTAAGTAGACTTAAGCCCAATACGCATAACGTGAGAAGCTATAAAGAAGCTTATAGCACAACGATGGTCAATTCGAAAGACTGCTGAAGAATTTTATGTTTTAAAATATTTCATAACTTTAGATAGGGATATGAAAGAATGATACTTATCAAAACATGTTTTTAATTAATTTCGAAATGATCACTTCTTTATTCTTAAACAATGCGGAAAAATAAAGTTCTCGTATAAACATATTTCGTCACTGTCCCGTCACTATCCCAAAGTACAAGAAGTTATTACACCTTGAGACAAAATCCCAAAATCAGTTTTTAGCATTTTTTAACTTAAAAAATTAATATCTTTTAGTAGTTCTATGTACGATATTAATATTAGGATTTGATTTATGAAAAATTAATACTTCAATTTATTTAAAACACAAGTTATGTGGGATTGAATAAAAGTTTCCTAAAATACAAGGATCTCCCTCGACCTGTCACTAATTTGGTACAACAAAAACGTATTATGCACTTTTTAAGATATTGAAGGAGACAATGAGAATTTGGCACTTGTTATTGTTTGTAATTTTCACTCTGCACAGTATTTTTTTTAAAGAGCAATAATATTATTGTTGGCGTCTAACTGTAATAGCACCGGGCGTGGGTTTGATTCCCACTCAGAAGAGATTTTATTTTCATATCCTCGTTACGGTAAAAAGAGAAAAGCGCAGCGAAATATAATAAAAATAGATTTAATATAAATTAAAAAAATAAATCAGCTTCACGCTGTATCCCGCACACAGCAGGGTAGGTAGAAGGAACTAGTGTTAAGATACTCCATTTCCCACTTTCCGCCAAATTCTGGAGGCATTACGGAACGCGGAACTCGACGCCGAGCTTTGCCTCGACAACAGAGCGAAGAAATATAAATTTAAATAAATATTTCGTTTCCTCGAGTGGGCATCAAAACCACAACCAGTAGCGTTTATAGTCACACTTTGTGCTTCTGGGCCACGACCGGCCTCACACATCGAAATAATTAAAGTATATATAGCCTTGCCTTCATCGATATATAGACAATCCAACAAATATATATTTTTTATGAATTAATAAAAATCTGCAGTTCCTGAGATTATAGGGTTCAAACAAATAAAGTCTTCAAGTTTATATAATATTAGTACAGAAGTATGCATAAAGATAAAGGAACCTACAATTAAAAAGCTTCTTTCTTGTTGTATAGTAACAATATGTAAAGTTCGCTTAAGCTCGAGGAAAATAGCACTAAAGTGTGAGATTAAGGTGTTAGCGGACGATAAAGCTTTGTCTACAGCTTCAATATTTAAGCAGAGTTTAACGATTGTACGATTTTTTTAAAACACTCGAAACATAATCCCCGAAAGCTTTTCTTTTAGGGTGAAGTACATATATACAAATATTATAATCTTCAAGTGTAATTTCTTTTGTTTTATTATTAAAAAAAAAATACTTCACGCTGTATCCCGCATACAATAGGCAAATAAAATCTGCTGATAAGACATTTCTTCCCGGTTTTCAATAATTTATGTGTTGAGTTGTGGTTGAGTTCCGCCTCGCTTTGCCTCGCTACCACAGCGAAGAAATGAAGATTTACTCCGGAACTATTTCATTACATGTTACACAGGAGTAGTCATTTTTTTTTATTTCTGAGTATTTGTTTAACAGGAAAATAAAGACAATTTTGTGAAAATTAAATGAACATAAATAATCAGCAGAGGTAACCTAGTGTTAAGACAATCCGTTCCCAAGGTTTCGCCAATGAGGAATAAAGACCGAAGACCATCAAATGAAAATAACTATACTTTCATCAGTATTCAAGAGTTCTGCTTGTATATTCGTTCAAAATTTTTACGCTGTATCCTGTATATACCAGGACAGGAAGAGGGAAATTGGGAACCTAGTACCCTAGTAGACTCTCCGTACCGTACGTATGTGTTGTGTGTTTGTGTACACAACATACACGGAATTCGGCGGAAAGTGATAAATCTGATTTTTCCGAAAATTTACACATATGTCCGAATTAAGCCATATTTTTGTAACAACAAGATAAAATGATTAATGTTGTTTTAAATCCAACAAAATAATTTCAATCAGGTTTATTTAATTTTAAATTTAATTATTTTATTAGGAATAACCGCATAAAAATATTTAATAGAAAGATGTGTTACGTATCAACACAGCTTTAAATCTTCAAAATTATTATGACTTCTGCATCAGTTGTGGTGCAGGGGTCCGACTGTAAGCGCGACAGGTCGTGGGTTCGATTCCTACTCGAGTAGATAAAATATTTAATATTTTCATTTCCTGGCGTAACGAGAAAAGGTATTGTGTTCCACCACTCAACACCTAACGCCTCGAGAAATCGCAAGAAAATGGGAACGGTAGAATTAATTGGTAACGGGATGTCTTAAAACTAGGTTCCCAGTTCCCTTCTGCCTGCCCTGCCGTGAGCGAAATATAGTGTAAAACTTATACAATTAAGATCATGAGAAATTTATATAAACTTTGCCTAATAACATTGTGTACAGTGACTGAAAGCTTGCCAAAAGCAAATTCTGAGAAATTATCGTCGCCTGCAATAAATACGATACTACTATAACTAGTAGTAGTATAAAGTAGTCATGATATAAATCAATGTTGTTACCATATGTGTTTAGTGCTTGCGTTTGCGAGTTTATAGAAGTTATGGTTTTAGCTTATAAATAAGTAGAGCTAGTCTTGATGAAGTTGGATAGCGACTGATTGTAATAAGTATGGTTGTGGATTTGATTTCCATTCAAATAAATTAAATAAGACTCACTCACGTATTGTGTGTTTTGAATTCAAGGCGTAGTATCTTGGAACTTGATTCTCTATGTCTATCCTTCTATGTGAGATGTATAAAAATAGGAAAACAATAAGAATTATGTGCAAAAATAATTAGTAGTAATAGTTGTAACTATTACAAAGGGGACCTAGCGTCAACAAATTCTGTTCTCCAACTTCACCCCAAAATTCAAAACATTTTTTAAATATTGGCGGAACTTAATACCGTACTTTTGGCTTCTTAACACTGCGAGAAAAAAATATATTTTTCTCTCGAGAAGGAATCGAACCCACATCCGTCACGTTAACTCTATTAATTCACTATGCAAACTGGGTCAAGACAGCCTCGATGTAAATATAATACAAAATAAAGTAAAATATTTTGGTTGTCATGCTGCCTATTTATTAATAAATTTCAAGCAAAATCTTATCAATGTTCATAAGGAAAAAGAACACAAAAAATAATATTAGAAATTTATGATAATATAAGCCGTGAAATCTTATCAAAATCAATTTTCCGCTATTTGTACGAACTGATGGAAGCATTGATCGTCTTAAAAGTAAAATTTGAAGTGAAAAATATGGAAATTCTCAATGTATCAATTCACATCATGTATAAACAAAATTTGCAAAAAATGTAATATCATTTTAAACACATATAGTAACATTTACCATATTTCAATCGATGTATATGTAATATGTTTATGAAATTTCAATATTTATGTTTAAGGTATAATATTAAAATAGTATTATATTTTATTTGGTCTCATGCTATTTTTTCATGCTATATCCCTGGGAACGTAGTGTTAAGAATCTGTTCCCTATTTTCTGCTGAATTTTCTCGAAAAGTAGGCATATATTAGCGTCTTTTTCCGAATCTTAACTGCCACTTTAAATTTGTTTCACATATGGAATATCTTCTTTTAAGATGATATTCAATATGTGAAACAAATTTGAAGTGGCAGATGATATGCCGTATTTTATGCTTTAGCATAAAATACGGCATAACAAAAATTTCTGGGATGGACTAACGGCTAACAAGAATTGGACTGGGACGGCTAACAAAAAATTCTGGGATGGACTATTTTGAGGTAGGCACGGACCACCCGGCCCACACTATTCCAAATCTCATAGACAGTCCAAATCTCAGTAAACTAAACTATTAAGCTTAGTGAAATATCACTTGGTTCTTCTTTGGCAAAAAAAACTCACGTGAAGATATTAGTATAATATTTTATCGTATCATATATTAATTATGTAATATCTCTTTAACAGTTTTCGGATACAAATTCAACAACAAGTATCTTAACGTTTGTTCCGGAAGCAGAAGACCACGAGCAGGAGCTTATTTGCCGCGCCGAGAACTCACGAGTAGTTAATTCCGTAATAGAAGATAGTATAAGGTTGGATATACATTGTAAGTATTTGTGCTGGTCTATTATTATTAAAAATGTTCATAATTGTTAAACGTCAACAAAATATATAATAAAATAATTCAATTTTAAATGAAATAATTTTAACCGGATTAATTGCGTATATTTTGTATTTTTATACATTTTTGGAATCCCGACGTTTCGAACACTTTGCAGTAGTCCGTGGTCACGAGTAGACTGAGGTGGCATTCGTCTGTCAGTTGACATAATTATTATATCAAACTACCGCCAACGATTTCTTAATTGCCTCGCGTACTGCCCTGGATTCCTGCAGAATGAGCTGATAGTATCTTGCCCTCTGGTATGGTGGGTTTGAGACTTCAATGATTTAATGAGTGGGTCCCAGGTGGTAGAAAGCTTCCAGCCATCCTCTCTATTGAAATTAGGATATTTTTGTATTTCAATAGCCTCGCGGATCATTCTAGGAATGTATCTGTTTTCCTTAGCGAGGATTTGGGGTTTATCAAACCTAATGTAGTGGCTGGGTTTATCCACAGTATGCTCACACACAGCTGACTTCGATACATGCCCATTCTTGATGTCAGAGATGTGTTCCTTCACCCTAACACCGATGCTTCTCTTTGTTTGACCGATGTATGATAAGCCACAGTCACAGTCTAGTTTGTATACACCTGCACTCTGTAAAGGAATATTACTTTTTACTGGTCTCAAGAATTGGCTCACTTTCTTGTTAGGCTTGAATATGGTTTTTATGGAAGCTCTTCTTAAGATGTTGCCAATCCTGTCTGTAACACCCTTCACATATGGTAGAAATGCCGGCTGTCTCTCTACTGTGGGTGGCTTGTTGGTCTTCTGACAACGCTGGCGGGGAACTGGCAGCTTGTTCTGATGAAGGCTATTCTTCACCTGGCGAAGCTCGTCCCCTAGGTGTTCAGCGTCGCAGAGGTGGTGGGCTCTCTGAAACAAAGATTTGCCAACGGTAGATAACTGTGTAGGGTGATGGTGAGATTCACCATTGAGGTATCTATTGGTGTGCGTGGGTTTCCTAAATACTGTGTGGCCTATTGTGCCATTGGGATTTCTTATGACTAAAACATCAAGAAAAGCTAGGGAGTTATTTGCCTGTAATTCTATTGTAAATTTAATATTGTCATTAATAGAATTGAGGTGGTTTAGGAATATATAAATACTGTCCGTAGGTAAAATGGTAAAAGTGTCATCTACGTACCGCTTATATATCCTAGGTAGACAGGGTGCAGAGCTAAGAGCCATCTCCTCAAAGTCCTCCATGTATATATCTGCTATTACCGGGGACACAGGCGAACCCATAGCAATGCCATCTATTTGTAAATAGAATTCTTGATTGAACATAAGGTATCCAGATGTGAGACAGTGTTCCAAAAGTTCAAGATATTCTATAGGCATATTGTTTTCCTCTAGCTTCCTCTTGACAATCTTGATGCAGTCCTTGACGGGAATACTGGTGAACAGCGACTGGACATCAAAACTGACCATGGTTTCATTGTTAGCTAACTTAAGATCTTTCAGTCCGCTAACAAAATGGTAAGAGTCCCTGACATAAGATGTTGTGTGGCCACGCAGTGGAGAAAGTACTTTGGCGACATGTTGAGCCAGCTTATACGTCGGCGTATCGATTTGGCTGACTATTGGTCGAAAAGGTACATCTTTTTTGTGTATTTTTGGTAACCCATACAACTTTGGAGGTTTTACACAGCTAGGCACGAGAGATTTAATGTCAAGATGTAATGTTTTCGCGTGTTTTTTGATCAAATCGGATGTATTTTTAAGTATTTTTGTTGTAGGGTCTTTATCAACAATTTTATAAGTTTTTTGATCCGATAGTAATATTGACATTTTTTGTATATACTCGTCGGTGTCTAGTATAACCGTCGCGTTACCTTTATCGGCTTTGAGAACTGTTATATCCTCGTTTTTTCGTAGTTTACTAAGAGCCCGAGATTCATCACGAGAAAGATTTGATTTAGGTGGTTTACTACGGCGCAGTAAAGATGATATATCTTGGCGAATAACTTCAGAATCTTCCTTCAAAATCTGGTTTTTATATAAACAGTCCTCAACGTTAGTTATTATTTCCTCGATAGGTATTTTTCTAGGCGCCGGCGCAAAGTTAAAACCTTTATTTAATACTTCAATAGTCGAATCATCTAAAGTTTGTTTTGACAGATTGACAACTGACGTTTGTGTTGTCTGTGTAGAGGTTACGGCGTTACCATAGACATTTTTCCGTTCGGATTTTAATTCGAGATTATGGTACTTTCGAATTTGTCTAATTTTATATTGATTATATTTATTTTGCGCGCGTTTATTAGTAAATTCTACACATTGATGGAAATCTGTCTTAGAAAAACACGTCTCGATATCATTGCTTAAGGCTTTTATTTGTTCGTCGAAACGATTTAAATCATAACGGTGTTCTTTAATGAGTTGACATAATAATTTTTTACTTGCCTGATTGAGTATCTTTTTGCAATATTTTATGTCTTTTTTCGGCGCGATTTGTACACAAGTTGGTATGAGATTATTATCGCGGCACCTTTTTAAGAAATTAATCGATGTTAAATATCTTGCACGTTTTGTTTTTAGATACTCAAATCGACGTATTTTATTCGCGTTTTCCAGTCCGTACTGGTTTACATAATAAGTTCTTTGATTTTCACGATTATTACACATTTTAAATGAAACTATTTTAACCGGATTAATCGCGTATATTTTGTATTTTTATACATTTTTGGAAACCCGACGTTTCGAACACTTTGCAGTAGTCCGTGGTCACGGGTAGACTGAGGTGGCATTCGTCTGTCAGTTGACATAATTATTATATCAAACTACCGCCAACGATTTCTTAATTGCCTCGCGTACTGCCCTGGATTCCTGCAGAATGAGCTGATAGTATCTTGCCCTCTGGTATGGTGGGTTTGAGACTTCAATGATTTAATGAGTGGGTCCCAGGTGGTAGAAAGCTTCCAGCCATCCTCTCTATTGAAATTAGAATGTTTTTGTATTTCAATAGCCTCGCGGATCATTCTAGGAATGTATTTGTTTTGCTTAGCGAGGATTTGGGGTTTATCAAATGTAATGTAGTGGCTGGGTTTATCCACAGTATGCTCACACACAGCTGACTGTGATACATGCCCATTCTTGATATCGGAGATGTGTTCCCTCACCCTTACACCGATGCTTCTCTTTGTTTCATCAATGTATGATAAGCCACAGTCATAATCTTGTTTGTATACACCTGCACTCTGTAAAGGAATATTACTTTTCACTGGTCTCAAGAATTGGCTCACTTTCTTGTTAGGCTTGAATATAGTTTTATGGAAGCTCTTCTTAAGATGTTGCCAATCTTGTCTGTAATCCCCTTCACATATGGTAGAAGTGCCGGCTGTCTCTCTACTGTGGGTGGCATGTTGGTCTTCTGACAACGCTGGCGGGGAAGTGGCAGCTTGTTCTGATGAAGGGCATTCTTCACCTGGCGAAGCTCGTCTCCTAGGTGTTCAGCGTCGCAGATGTGGTGTGCTCTCTGAAACAAAGATTTGCCAACGGTAGTTAACTGTGTAGGGTGGTGGTGAGATTTACCATTGAGGTATCTATTGGTGTGCGTGGGTTTCCCATATACTGTGTGGTCTATTGTGCCATTGGGATTTCTTATGACTAAAACATCACGAAAAGCTAGGGAATTATTTGCCTGTAATTCTATTGTAAATTTAGTATTGTCATTAATAGAATTGAGGTGGTTTAGGAATATATAAATATTGTCCGTAGGTAAAATGGTAAAAGTGTCATCTACGTACTGCTTATATATCCTAGGTAGACAGGGTGCAGAGCTAAGAGACATATCCTCAAAGTTCTCCATGTATATTACTGCTATTACCGGAGACACAGGTGAACCCATAGCAATGCCATCTATTTGTAAATAGAATTCTTGATTGAACATGAGATATCCAGATGTGAGGCAGTATTCCAAAAGTTCAAGATATTCTATAGGCATATTGTTATCCTCTAGCTTCCTCTTGATAATTCTGATGCAGTCCTTGATGGGAATGCTGGTGAACAGCGACTGGACATCAAAACTGACCATGGTTTTGTTGTTAGCTAGCTTAAGATTTTTCAGTCCGCTAATAAAATGGTAAGAATCCCTGACATAAGATGTTGTGTAGCCATGCAGTGGAGAAAGTACTTTGGCGACATGTTGAGCCAGCTTATACGTCGGCGTATCGATTTGGCTGACTATTGGTCGAAGAGGTACATCTTTTTTGTGTATTTTTGGTAACTCTTACAACTTTGGAGGTCTTACACAGCTAGGCACGAGAGATTTAATGTCGAGATGTAATGTTTTCGCGTTGTATATATGTTTTTATAAGTTTTTTGATCCGATAGCAATATTGACATTTTTTGTATATACTCGTAGGTGTCTAGTATAACCGTCGCGTTACTTACGTTACAACTGACAGATGAATGCCACCTCAGTCTACCCGTGACCACGGACTACTGCAAAGTGTTCGAAACGTCGGGTTTCCAAAAATGTATAAAAATACAAAATATACGCGATTAATCCGGTTAAAATAGTTTCATTTTAAAATAAAATGTTGGTAACCTGTGCTCTACAATTTATTATAGTAGTTTATTTTAATGCGTCTCAAGTTGTGAACAAGTTGGCTTTTGGCTGTTTTTATGTCAAGTATTTAAAAATTAAGAAACTAGTTTATGGTATTTATGATTTGGTAAAATAGGGCGAATAGAGAATTTTTACATTTTAAATTGGACTTTTACAGTTTTCCTGGCTTTAAATATGAAATCAATCTTATACATATTTGATTATTGTATGTGTTTTTTTTCATTTCAAATTTTATAAAATTGAACATGTACAATATATGTGCAATTATATAAAACTAAAAACCTAAACTAAACTAGCTTCACGCTTTATCCCTAGGGGTAGTCAGAGAGAACGGATCGCCAAACGCTACGGTCTCTATATACCTCTTTCGTAAAGATGAAAAAAAAAACTAAAATTACTGTTTACATATACATCTATACATATAAATAAAATTTAAGTCCTGTCTGTGATATCAACATAACTATGTTTTATCAAGTGCATATAGTTACCGATACCAAATGATACCAAAACTCAAATAAACAATTTTAACATTTTTGTCTGTCTGCCTTTCTATTTCTCCGGACTAGCTGAACCGATTACTATGGCACTAACACTAAATGATAGAGGGGTTTGTGCAGGAAAATAAAGGCTATTTTAATACAGTAAAAAAGTTATATCAATTTAAAGTATAATATGTTATTCGACAAAATTGCTACTTCCTAAAACAGTTATTTTATACAAATTGTGTTTTTTTATTGTATTGGCTAAATCTTTAATTTTCAATGTTTTGTTGTTTGATATTGTTTTTACAGTATTATTTGTATAATATGATAATAAAAAAAAACTCCGGATTGTATGATTATAAAATAGACTAAGATTTAGGATTGTCCAATCTAACAGACACCCTCTCAAGCAGCCACGTAGTGCTTTCAATTTCGCAATGATAGAGATTTGTGGATCGTTATATAATCTACATTATGTTTCTAATTGATGTGGGAAAAACTATGTTTGCAGTATGCGTGCATTTACGGTATACCGCGACAGATTTGAAATAACTAAACATTTTTGCAAGCAGTTTCCAAAAGACTTAAATTACTATTTATTCTATGCACTAGATAACCAAACTAAAATAATTAATCCATTTTTAGGGTTCTCTGTCTCAAAAGGAATATAACGGAACCTTTATAGGATCACTTTATTGTTCGTCTGTCCGTCTGGAAAGACTGTTGTACTTGAGATCTCGTTGAGGTATCAACTTGAAATTAATATCAGATATTCAGATTTACAGTTCCTTGGAGCACAGAAATGAAGCTAATGCAACGTAGTCTAAAGTTATAAGCATATTTTTGCTTCATTTTCTTTTAAATTCGCCGCGTGATCAAAATTTATAGTGTACTTCCTAATAGTAATACATTAATTTAGAATTTATATGTATATATATTTCATTGAAAAAAATCATTACTAATATATATTTGTAGTTCATTTCATACAAAATAAGTGTATATGCCAGCAAACTTAAGTTTGTTAACTTTATTCGCCGTATCATCAAGAACTGTAAGGTATTTCTCAATCATAATCCTGAAATTGGTACAGACCTCTCGTTGGGCTAGTCCGACTCGCACTTGGCAGGATTTTTATTTAAATAAACAATCGTATATTTAAGTAGGCGTAGGTTATAGTGTCTACCCGCAACTTCACCTTCGTGATTTTTTGGGAAAGGGAGGATTCCCTAGTGTTCTCTTAAACTCCCTACGTTTTTGTTAAATTTCAGCGTCCTACGCGCGGCGTAGAATATTCAAATTTGGAGTTGTCGTCTTTAATTCTACCATACTATGTGCTGGTTAATAAAACTAAACAAAAGCGTAAAATCCGTGGAAAAAATAGTTGTTAATTGTTGCTAAAACAGTCTCAAATAATCCAAATNCTTGCCGTTTTTAATCTTCTCGCCAGCAGAAAACGTAGATATTTAACGTAGTGTTCACTAATTTCGGGGTCACCAATATAGCGGTTTTTGTGAACTACGCTATTTAATAATATTCTGTATTTTCAATTATGGAGTGAAAATACAGAATATTATTAAATAGCGTAGTTCACAAAAACCGCTATACCACCAAAAACAACCTACAATGTCCTCACACAACCAATTGAATCGAAATCAAATAAAAACCAAATCGTATCACGGTCCATTACCTGCTGCCTAAGTGTCATCCCTTCGCAATCAGCGATCCCAAATAGATTACATAATTATAGTATCAGAAATAATCGAGGAAAATGTTCTCCAAATGGTCTACTATTCTGTTCTACTTCGGAGACATCCTCATTATTTAGTACAACGACGTAGGCTGGTTTTACATATTAACATTAAGATGTCTTTTTTTGCTCGATTTCTTGAAATATTTTGTTACGTAAATATATTATTTATATAGATAAGATTAGAAAGCATAATAAATTTCGTGAAAGAAAATAATCTATTTACTCTATTTGCGGCGCAGTGTGACAGCGTCTGGCTGTAAATTTGATGATTGCTGGTTCGTTTACCACTTGGAGGAATGATTTTTTTATGTTGTATCTCAGGGCTATACAGCGGGGTAGGCTGTGGGAACCGGAGAACCTAATATTAAGACACTCCTTCCTTATTAAGACGTGTCCGTGTCTGAATTCAATGACGCGCTTTGAAGTAGAGCAGAGAGAAGAAATAAAAACAATATTTTTTTATTTACTCGAGTGGGAATCTAACCCACAACCTGTCGTGGTTATAATCACTCCTATGCGCCCCTGCGCCATGACTGACGTCGATTACAAATAATATTATATTAATAATAAAGGAATATCGCCCATCATTCAATTCGATCTCATCCTCATTAATTAATATAACGACGGAGGCTGTCGTTATCTTGTTCGAGTAGTTTAGTAATTTGGCACCCATTTGCTGCTTATCTGCTAGTGACAGACCATTTGAAAGATTCTTACACTAATACTACTTATGTAGATGTTAATAAAATAAACTACTAATAAAAAATATTTTTAAAAACAATCTTTCTAGATTTTTTTTCATTGTGTATTGTGTTTTACAAATCAAAGATTTTCATTTGACATCCATATTAGGTGGGTAGGCAAAAATTCTAATACACCATTTTGTTGCTTAATTCAAATTTCAGTTCAATTGTACAGCAGGAACTGAGCTTCCTACTGTCCATTTAGTCTTAACAGATATGGAAAATAAAAATAATTTTGCCCCTTGAGTGCTGGTGAAGCATACTACAATCGCTTCTCTCATTTCGTCTCTTTTAATTAATTTGAATATACATATTTTTTGGTTCATGCTGTATTCAGTCAGGTTAAGACAACGTAGTGTGCAGACATTCCGTTTACCATTTTCCGCCAAATTCTCGAGGCATTACGCGTTGAATAACGGCACTGAACGCCGCGCTTTGCCTTTTATAAATATTAAATAATTAATTTCCCTGGGCGGGAATCAACGATTACAGTCAGGCACTTGTGCTACTGCGCCACGACGACCTCCTCAATAAATTTAATTAAAATTAAATTAAAATTAAATCAGCTTCACGCTGTATCCCGCACACAGCAGGGTAGGCAGAGGGAACCTATTGTTAAGACACTCCGTTCTCCACTTTCTGCCGAATTCTGGAGGCATTGCGTGTTGAGTAACAGAACTCAACGCCGCGCTTAGCCTCAACACCAGAGCGAAGAAATGGAAATATAAATTTAAGTAAATATTTCATCTCCTCGAGTGGGGATCGAACCCACAACCAGTCGGTTTTACAGTCACACTTCGTGCCGCTTTGCCACGACTGGCCTCTATATATTTAATTATTTTCAATTTAATCTATGTTGCAAAATGCAATGGAAGTTATACATATTTTACTATCGATAGTAATAATTTGGAGAATATTAGTTTTGTCGAATGATAACAGTATATTGATAAATATCTATACTGTGTCAAACATCAATAGAAGCCATTACTGATGCCGTTTGAGTGATACTGTGAATATATTTATGTAAAATATGTATATAGTTTATGCTGTGCTTACATAGGCTTATGGCAGAACGCAGATCTGAACCCACATTTATGTTTAAGACGCTGATGGAAAAAAACGCTAAAATAAAATTTGAGACCTGCCGTAGCGCAGGGATACGAGTGTGACTGTAAGCGCGATAGGTTATGGGCTCGATTCTTACTCGAGCAAATGAAATATTTAATATTTTATTTTTTTCGCATTGGTCTAGACGCTCAGCGCGGGGTTGAGCTTCGCTACTCAACACGCAATGTATACAGAATGCGACGAAAAGTGGGGAGCTCAACATTATCACACTAGACTTCCTCTGCTTAACCTGCTACATTCGGGATAAAGCGTGCAGCTGAAATAAATTAACAACAATATTTACTATAATAAGCCTGCCACAATAAAAAAAATAAGTAACTGTGATTAAGTAGCTGATTTAATTAATACGTAATATTCAGCTTCACGCTGTATACCGCACACAGCAGGGTAAGCAGAGGGGACCTAGTGTTCAGACACTCCGTTTCCCACTTTCTGCCGAATTCTGGAGGCATTGCGTGTTAGCAGAACTCAACGCCGCGCTTAACCTCGACACCAGAGCGAAGAAATGGAAATATAAATTTAAGTAAATATTTAATCTCCTCGAGTGGGGATCGAACAACCAGTCGGTTTTACAGTCACACTTTGTGCCCCTGCGCTACGACTGGCCTCCGTAATACGTGATATTGATATTCAAAAATTGCTCACTTTTAAGTTTCTTGTCGGCTTTTATCAACAGAACTGCCTTCCGGGCCGGTGATAGCCATAATCTACTTGCAAAAATCTATTTGAATAAATAATAATTCGAATTTAAAAGATATTCGACCTACCTACTCCGTGTATTTAAAACATTCCAACGATATCTACATAGTTTTTGAATTCACAACCATTTATTACAATACGTAATCACAAAACAAAAGTAGAGAATAAAGTGCCTTAACACAAGGTTCCCTCTACCTACCCTACAGTGTGTGGAATACAGCGTGAACCTGATTTTTTATTTTTTGAATAAAATAAATAACTAAGATCCCTAAATCTCTTCACGTAACACACAACACTCTAAATCATTGAAATCTTTCAGATGTACCAATAGCGACGTTAAAAATGGGATCAAATCTGAATCCAGATCACATAAAGGAAGGTGACGATGTTTACTTCGAGTGCAGCGTACAAGCGAACCCCAAAACAAACAAGCTAGCTTGGTATAAGGGAGTAAGTTTCTTTTATACAAAAATATTCTTTAAAAGTTAAACGTTGAGATTGCGACGTTGACTTCTGCGACTCAACACGCAATGCCTTCGGAATTCGGCAGAAAGTAGAGAACGGAAGTGTCTTAATAGGAACAGTCTCTTAGCACTAAGTTCCCACTTTCCCTCTGCCAACGCTGCTTGGTGCGGACTACAGTGTGACGCTAAATAAATATCATAAATTCTTCATATAAGAGGTGCCTATACTATATATTATAATCTTTCTTAGGATCATAATATTCCTTTTCTAAGTATACACAAATTAAAATCGAGCGTCTTATTATAAGAACTATTATAGTACTAGGTGTTATAGGTATATATTTGTCATTTTATTCCCAATACTCGCATAAAATAAAATATTACTTCAGTTATTAAGGATTTTATGTGTATTTTCGAACTAGTGGAACTTATTTTGGTTTTATAACAAGTTCTATATAGCTTTACGCTATTTAGTTAACGTCCGTAGATTTGGTATATAATAATCAGCTTCACGCTGTATCCCGCACATAGTAGAGAAGGCAGAGGGAACGTAGTGGTAAGACACTCTTTCTCCCCCATTCTCCGCCGATTTCTGGAGGCAATGCGCGTCGAGTTGCGAAACTCAACGCTGCGCTTTGTCGCGAGATCAGAGCGCAGGAAATATTCCAATTTCTTGAGTAGGAATCGAACCCACAACCAGTCACGTTTACAGCCACACACATTTGTGATCCCACGCCGCATATTTGCCTCATACAATTACATACATATATATGAGGCAAATATGTAAGTTTTAAGTATGAAATATATCTTTCGTAGTTGAGTAGCTAGCTAGAGCCAAGTTAAGACACCGTTAATTCTGTTGCCGACAACAATAAGACTTTTCTACATATATTTCGTATCTTCCATTGTAACATACTTCTCAGATATATATTATAGAAAATTTACCCATATAAGCTACCAATAGCTTCACAGCTTTCGTGGCATATTATTGACCCGTCATATTTATCATAGTTTCTTATTCGTGTAAAAATAGTTTTTAAAATCTGTTTTATGCTAAATTTACAAAAATTAAATGGATCAATCTTTATAAGAAGCTTTGTGCACTGTTGAATAAGTAATATCTTTCTATAGACAAAAATGGAGATGAAAGATTGAAATATTTTGTCTGTGTTCTTACTACAACAAGTTTCTTATTGTTTTAAGTATTGGTAGGACAAGTCCGTTTATTCTTTAATGTTTCGTACCTTTTAAGGAAAAAAGAAACCTTTACAAAATCACTTTGTTGTCCGTCCGTCTGTCTGTTTGTTTGTCAAGAGCCATTATTTCACGAACGCTTAATGATATCGAATTGAAATTCAAGCTATGTTACTCAAATCTACGGTTTCATGATTTCTAAAAAAAAAAATAGTATTTCTACATTTACTTAATAAAACAGAAATAGTCGTTTATATCGCAAAAAACGTGTATTTCGACACTATGGATGAAATCAAAATTAATAGGGTATTTTCAGTTGACGTGGAATTATGAAATTTGACTAGCATCTTCAGGTAATATTAGTTTACGTTGACGTTGGAGATTGTCTAAGTTCGTTTCACGATCTCTCAAATACTATTACAGCATTGAATGAAGAGCTAAGAACTATTACAGTACGTAGTAAATCCTTAGGCTTAAAATTAAATGCAAAAAAGACTCAAGCAATTATAATAGACCAAGAACAAGACTTATTTTTAAAATTACTTTCCCTTTTCGTCCCTTTTACAAAGTACAAGAAAATAGAAGTTATTTTTGATCAGCGTTTACATTGGATACCGTTAATTAGTGAGGTAAGTTGAAAAATATTTGCAGGTGTTGCGTCGTTACGTCGACTAGTAATATTTTATCAATTCCTACTAAGGTTGCGCTGGCACAATCAATCCTACTATCAATTCTTGATTGATTTTCTTGATTATGCTGATTGTTGATATTTTGACTTAAAAGAGGAGTAATTGAATTAGCTTGAGCGTCTCCAAAATATATGCATAAAGTTCATTTTTGGACTTCGCAAGTAAGACCACGTATCTGAATTTCTTAAAAAACTCAATTCGACTTCGCCGGAATACTTATTTTCGTTGTATAGTGTTGTCTTTTCTCCGCATTCCCCTTTGTATTATAAACGTTTAATTTTTTATGTCTCACTTGATTTGTTAATCTCATGATTTGCGCTCTATGTCTAATTTAACTCTTAAAATTTTTTGCCATTCTTGTTCCTTCTATTCAAATTCCATCTCTATTTTAGAACTTCTTACTAACAGTCAAACAAGCTATACAAATTGTAGGGAACTATTATTTATATTTATAGTTTATGTAATATGTGTCATTTATGTATTACAATATTGTAATTTATTTATTTATCATTTATATACATACACGAAACCAAACATACATTTAATAGTATTTATATATTTTATAGTAAATATTCGTATTTAGTATATTTATATTAAAGCGCTCGCTGCCGTCGACCGAACCGCTAAGGAGTTGTCGTTTCCACATCTACCCTCTTGTCGACGGCAGATAATTATTAACACAGTCGATGCTTGCCACTCGATGCGCTTTCCATACGTTCCTTTGTTTTATATAGTATTTTATTTCAACTTCGTATCTTTCGTGTTCTGTTATATATATGTTTGTGGTTGACTTTCTTATATACTGTATCGTGTATAATTGTGATTTTACCATTTGTGTTATCAGTGTATGTACATTTAAAGTGGTGTTGATTAAACTCAGTGCTAAACGTGAGTAGACTTTTATTATTCACTATCAACACTACATAGATGTTTCTACAATCGATGTGCATTTAGCCTATAAATAAATGAAAAAGAAAGTTGAAGTATATAATTAAGTAAAGTATAACAAAATAACAAAGGTTAAATGCTTTTGAAGTTCACGCGAAAACTAATGGTTGTTTTTATTTGAAAGAAACA